>JAKUCM010001890.1:0-39145 GCA_023374145.1 Lepidium sativum
GATCTACCAATCTGTGTTCAAGAGGGAAAAACGCAAGTCCAAGAGTTCACTATGGTTACTAGCCAATCAACCTAGCAAGTCTGTCTGTCATTAGCAAGATGATTCCCAAAACTCTAGACTCAATCCTATATAAATGCAATGCAGCTACATGAACACTGTATTTTTGACTAATGCTTTTTTCATGGTTTTATTCAAATTTTTATGGGTTTTCTATGCCTTAAATGATATGCATATGAACAAGTATGCTTAAAAAATATTTTTGGTTTTTCTATGCCTTAAATGAAATGTAGATGATGAAATGAGGAAAATCAAAACTAAGAATCACAGAAAAGAAAGTCAAATATCCTCTAGAACCCTCCCCAAACTTAAGTCACACAGTATCTTGTGTGTATAAAAGCTCGAAAGAGGATCCTAGACCAGCAAGTCAAGAGAAAATATGCAATGGTATATACAATGAAATGAAGGAATTTGTACCTCTTAGAGGTTCCAATAGTCGGCAGCCTTGTCCCGCATTGCAGCCATGTATCCGGGGTCGTTATGTCGACGCTCGAGCTCACCATGGTCGAGTGTCCCGGTCGAGTGTCTCGGTTGATGCTCGATCTGGTGTTGCTCGAGGTATTTATAGGCCTTTTCACAAAAAACCCTTAAAAAGTAAACTTTGACCAAAAAGTCACCGCTCAGGTCCGGAATTCCACTCGACCAGTGATGCTCGAGTGTCATGGGGGACATGCCAAATCTTCTAGATCACATCCTGAACTTCAACTTTAGGCCAATCGATTCACCCATAGGTCTTCTTGCAGTCCAAAATTCTTCATAATAAGCTCCAAAAGTACCTGAAATCCCCCTTTTATGGAATGTATGCAATGCCCAATACTAGATATGCAAATTAAGCCTAAAAGGAACTAAAACAATGATACCACTGTAAGTATGAATGAAAAACATGCTAAATAATGCCCCTAAAACATGCTAAAATGCAGACACATCAACTCCCCTAAACTTAGTCTTTGCTTGCCCTCAAGTAAATACATAGAGAGCTAAGAAGAGGGAGAGGTTGCTGACAATGGGAACATCCTATGTCAAACAAACAACTCATCAAGCTGAAAACTGTAATCCACAAGTGAACCCGTATTCCATTGTAAAAACCACAATCTACTTACATCAAGGCTTAGTATAATAACCGAGTACTCCCTAATACTTAGCTGGACTCTAAGAAACTCAGATTTGAAACCTACTTCAATAAGTGCAGGCCGCAAGAGGGGATATCGATCAAAGACCTTGGGATTCAACTTCCTCAAATTCAGCAAAACTCTATTAATTCAACATTTAGACCACTTTTTATTTTCAACTCCTACCTTTTCTCAAACTCGTACTCATTTGCTCCAACTTTATCAATGAGACACGAAAAAGTACGGGTTTACGCACAGTCCTGGTTCACCTTAGGCATCAATGAATTAGCTTTATCAATGAGACACGAAAAAGTACGGGTTTACGCACAGTCTCGGTTCATCTTAGACAATATCAAAATGGTGAGAGAGAGAGACACAAGAAGGTACGGGTTTACGCACAGTCCCCGTTCATCTTAGACCATATTATTTGAGCTGAGTTGTAAGAAGGGTGATTCCATATTTATCTTATGTTCTTCTTTCTACTTAGCTAGCTGAACCTAAGGAAGGATCTTATGCAATGTATCTTAAGCCCATAATTTGGCAAAAATAAAATTCAATTATGAGGCAACAAATCTGGTCCTTTTTAAGACACAACATAAGCATTGGTTTCTAAGGTCAACGATCTACCAATCTGTGTTCAAGAGGGAAAAACGCAAGTCCAAGAGTTCACTATGGTTACTAGCCAATCAACCTAGCAAGTATGTCTGTCATTAGCAAGATGATTCCCAAAACTCTAGACTCAATCCTATATGAATGCAATGCAGCTACATGAACACTGTATTTTTCACGAATAATTTTTCATGGTTTTTTTCAAATTTTTATGGGTTTTCTATGCCTTAAATGATATGCATATGAACAAGTATGCTTAAAAAATATTTTTGGTTTTTCTATGCCTTAAATGAAATGCAGATGATGAAATGAGGAAAATCAAAACTAAGAATCACAGAAAACAAAGTCAAATATCCTCTAGAACCCTCCCCAAACTTAAGTCACACAGTATCTTGTGTGTATAAAAGCTCGAAAGAGGATCCTAGACCAGCAAGTCAAGAGAAAATATGCAATGGTATATACAATGAAATGAAGGAATTTGTACCTCTTAGAGGTTCCAATAGTCGGCAGCCTTGTCCCGCATTGCAGCCATGTATCCGGGGTCGTTATGTCGACGCTCGAGCTCACCATGGTCGAGTGTCCCGGTCGAGTGTCTCGGTTGATGCTCGATCTGGTGTTGCTCGAGGTATTTATAGGCCTTTTCACAAAATACCCTTAAAAAGTAAACTTTGACCAAAAAGTCACGGCTCAGGTCCGGAATTCCACTCGACCAGTGATGCTCGAGTGTCATGGGGACATGCCAAATCTTCTAGATCACATCCTGAACTTCAACTTTAGGCCAATCGATTCACCCATAGGTCTTCTTGCAGTCCAAAATTC
The DNA here is from genome assembly GCA_023374145.1 of Lepidium sativum. Taxonomy (NCBI): domain Eukaryota; kingdom Viridiplantae; phylum Streptophyta; class Magnoliopsida; order Brassicales; family Brassicaceae; genus Lepidium; species Lepidium sativum. The sequence continues at coordinate 2,595 of JAKUCM010001890.1, forward strand.
TTCATAATAAGCTCCAAAAGTACCTGAAATCCCCCTTTTATGGAATGTATGCAATGCCCAATACTAGATATGCAAATTAAGCCTAAAAGGAACTAAAAAAATGATACCACTGTAAGTATGAATGAAAAACATGCTAAATAATGCCCCTAAAACATGCTAAAATGCAGACACATCAACTCCCCTAAATTTAGTCTTTGCTTGCCCTCAAGTAAATACATAGAGAGCTAAGAAGAGGGAGAGGTTGCTGACAATGGGAACATCCTATGTCAAACAAACAACTCATCAAGCTGAAAACTGTAATCCACAAGTGAACCCGTATTCCATTGTAAAAACCACAATCTACTTACATCAAGGCTTAGTATAATAACCGAGTACTCCCTAATACTTAGCTGGACTCTAAGAAACTCAGATTTGAAACCTACTTCAATAAGTGCAGGCCGCAAGAGGGGATATCGATCAAAGACCTTGGGATTCGACTTCCTCAAATTCAGCAAGACTCTATTAATTCAACATTTAGACCACTTTTTATTTTCAACTCCTACCTTTTCTCAAACTCGTACTCATTTGCTCCAACTTTATCAATGAGACACGAAAAAGTACGGGTTTACGCACAGTCCTGGTTCACCTTAGGCATCAATGAATTAGCTTTATCAATGAGACACGAAAAAGTACGGGTTTACGCACAGTCTCGGTTCATCTTAGACAATATCAAAATGGTTACATCGATGAACACAAGAAGGTACGGGTTTACGCACAGTCCCCGTTCATCTTAGACCATATTATTTGAGCTGAGTTGTAAGAAGGGTGATTCCATATTTATCTTATGTTTTTCTTTCTACTTAGCTAGGTGAACCTAAGGAAGGATCTTATGCAATGTATCTTAAGCCCATAATTTGGCAAAAATAAAATTCAATTATGAGGCAACAAATCTGGTCCTTTTTAAGACACAACATAAGTATTGGTTTCTAAGGTCAACGATCTACCAATCTGTGTTCAAGAGGGAAAAATGCAAGTCCAAGAGTTCACTATGGTTACTAGCCAATCAACCTAGCAAGTATGTCTGTCATTAGCAAGATGATTCCCAAAACTCTAGACTCAATCCTATATGAATGCAATGCAGCTACATGAACACTGTATTTTTCACGAATACTTTTTTCATGGTTTTTTTCAAATTTTTATGGGTTTTCTATGCCTTAAATGATATGCATATGAACAAGTATGCTTAAAAAATATTTTTGGTTTTTCTATGCCTTAAATGAAATGCAGATGATGAAATGAGGAAAATCAAAACTAAGAATCACAGAAAACAAAGTCAAATATCCTCTAGAACCCTCCCCAAACTTAAGTCACACAATATCTTGTGTGTATAAAAGCTCGAAAGAGGATCCTAGACAAGCAAGTCAAGAGAAAATATGCAATGGTATATACAATGAAATGAAGGAATTTGTACCTCTCAGAGGTACCAATAGTCGGCAACCATGGCCCGCATTGCAGCCATGTATCCGACGTCGTTATGTCGACGCTCGAGCTCATCATGGTCGAGTATCCCGGTCGAGTGTCTCGGTTGATGCTCGATCTGGTGTTGCTCGAGGTATTTATAGGCCTGTTAACAAAAAACCATTAAAAAGTAAACTTTGACCAAAAAGTCACGGCTCAGGTCTGGAATTCCACTAGACCAGTGATGCTCGAGTGTCATGCCCGAGTGTCATGGGGACATGCCAAATCTTCTAGATCACATCCTGAACTTCAACTTTAGGCCAATCGATTCACCCATAGGTCTTCTTGCAGTCCAAAATTCTTCATAATAAGCTCCAAAAGTACCTGAAATCCCCCTTTTATGCAATGTATGCAATGCCCAATACTAGATATGCAAATTAAGCCTAAAAGGAACTAAAACAATGATAACACTGTAAGTATGAATGAAAAACATGCTAAATAATGCCCCTAACACATGCTAAAATGCAGACACATCAACTCCCCCAAACTTAGTTTTTGCTTGCCCTCAAGCACATGCATAGAGCTAAGAAGAGGGAGAGGTTGCTGACAATGGGAACATCCTATGTCAAACAAACAACTCATCAAGCTGAAAACCATAATCCACAAGTGAACCCCTATTCCATTGTAAAAACCACAATCTACTCACATCAAGGCTTAGTATAATAACCGAGTACTCCCTAATACTTAGCTGGACTCTAAGAAACTCATATTTGTAACCTATTTCAATAGTGCAGGCCGCAAGAGGAGATATCGATCAAAGACCTTGGGATTCAACTTCCTCAAATTCTGCAAGACTCTATTAATTCAACATTTAGACCACTTCTTATTTTCAACTCCTACCTTTTCTCAAACTCGTACTCATTTGCTCCAACTTTATCAATGAGACACGAAAAAGTACGGGTTTACGCACAGTCCTGGTTAACCTTAGGCATCAATGAATTAGCTTTATCAATGAGACACGAAAAGTACGGGTTTACGCACAGTCTCGGTTCATCTTAGACAATATCAAAATGGTTTCATCGATGAACACAAGAAGGTACGGGTTTACGCACAGTCCCCGTTCATCTTAGACCATATTATTTGAGCTGAGTTGTAAGAAGGGTGATTCCATATTTATCTTATGTTTTTCTTTCTACTTAGCTAGCTGAACCTAAGGAAGGATCTTATGCAATGTATCTCAAGCCCATAATTTGGCAAAAATACAATTCGATTATGAGGCAACAAATCTGGTCCGTTTTGAGACACAACATAAGCATTGGTTTCTAAGGTCAACGATCTACCAATCTGTGTTCAAGAGGGAAAAACGCAAGTCCAAGAGTTCACTATGGTTACTAGCCAATCAACCTAGCAAATCTGTCTGTCATTAGCAAGATGATTCCCAAAACTCTAGACTCAATCCTATATGAATGCAATGCAGCTACATGAACACTGTATTTTTCACTAATGCTTTTTTCATGGTTTTTTTCAAATTTTTATGGGTTTTCTATGCCTTAAATGATATGCATATGAACAAGTATGCTTAAAAAATATTTTTGGTTTTTCTATGCCTTAAATGAAATGCAGATGATGAAATGAGGAAAATCAAAACTAAGAATCACAGAAAACAAAGTCAAATATCCTCTAGAACCCTCCCCAAACTTAAGTCACACAGTATCTTGTGTGTATAAAAGCTCGAAAGAGGATCCTAGACCAACAAGTCAAGAGAAAATATGCAATGGTATATACAATGAAATGAAGGAATTTGTACCTCTCAGAGGTTCCAATAGTCGGCAACCTTGTCCCGCATTGCAGCCATGTATCCGACGTTGTTCTGTCGACGCTCGAGCTCACTAAACCCTAAAAAAGTAAACTCTGACCAAAAAGTCAACGCTCAGGTCCGGAATTCCACTCGACCAGTGATGCTCGAGTGTCATGGAGACATGCCAAATCTTCTACATCACATCCTGAACTTCAACTTTAAGCCAATCGATTCACCCATAGGTCTTCTTGTACTCCAAAATTCTTCATAATAAGCTCCAAAAGTACCTGAAATCCCCCTTTTATGCAATGGATGCAATGCCCAATACTAGATATGCAAATTAAGCCTAAAAGGACCTAAAACAATGATAATATTGTAATATGAATGCAGAACATGCTAAATAATGCCCCTAAAACATGCTAAAATGCAGATACATCACCTCTCAGCTACTCTATTCTGCTAAGGGGTATAAGGACACGTCTTATGTCCTAGAATTCCATGTTCCTTGCAATAGTCTTCGAAAAAATTATTGCAATATTCTGGACCATTGTCTGTTCTTAAGGATTTTAGCTTCTGATTGCTTTGATTCTCCACTAGGATTTTCTATTCCACGAACTTTGTAAATGCTTCATCTTTTGTTTTTAGAAAATAGATCCACACCTTCATTGTGTAGTCATCCACAAAAGATATGTAATATTGGCATCTAGATAGACTCAGAGTTACATTTGGTGATCCCCAAAGATCTGAGTGAACATATACAAGTCTCTCACTTGAAGTGTGCTTTCCAGTCCTGAATGAATTTCTATGAGACTTTCCCAGAATACACGGTTCACAACTCTCCAAGGACTTGAAGTCTAAACCTTTCAACAGCTCTATCTTTAGCAGCATCTTTAAATGTTTTTCACTGATGTGTCCGAGTCTACTATGCCAAAAAGTTGCTTTGTGTGGCATTTCAACTGCAAGATTTGCTTGATCAATCACCGACTCCCCATCTAAATAGTATACAGTATCTCTGTAATCCCCAGCTAACACTTGCTTATCACCTTTAAAGACCTTCATTCTGAAATCTTCTGACATAAACCAGCACCCCAACGATTCTAGCTGACCTAGGGAGATCAAGTTTCTTTTTACCGAAGGTGAGTATCTGACTTGAGTCAGAATCACTTCAATTCTATCAGAATTTAGTATCTTGACTTTCCCTATTGTTGTTATCTCACATAATGTATTGTTTCTCATGAATATCTTTCCACCATAAACTTCCTCAATGTCAAACATCAAATCTTTTCTGTAAGTAATATGATATGAGCATCCAGAGTCAAGTATCCAACCGTTTCTTAACTTCTGGTCCATTGTTGCGAGCATCTCTGGTTCTGTCCAAGCTGACATAGCAACTGCAGCTTCTGCCTTTGAGTGATTTGACTGACCAGATGTAGAGTGTCCTCTCTTTGGACAGTTTGCTTTGAAGTGATCTAGACTTCCACAAATCCAGCAAGCTCTTTCCTTTTTAGGCTTTGATTTGCTTCTGCTAGTAGATTTTCCTTTGTCGTAATTTATCTTTTCACTTCTACCTCTTGACTGAACGAATAACCCTTCACCAACAATCTTCTGTTTTCCTTTTTTCTTGAGTTCCATCTTTATAGAGTATGCAGAGCTTATGATTTCTTTTATTGTGATAGTAGTTCTAGCACTGTTGTACTTCAGAGTATGAACAAAGCTTTCATATTGGCTGGAAAGGTTATTCATTAGTATAGCTGCTTGGTATTCATCACTCATAATAACTTGCAGACTTGACAAATCTGAAAGTAATTTGTTGAAAATGTCTGGATTCTTGTCCATTGTTTTATCTTCCTCCATCTTAAAGCTGTAAAAAGTCTGCTTTAAATGAAATCTGTGTGGAAGTGTCTTGACTTGATATTCATCTTCAAGAGCATTCCACATATCAAAAGCAGTAGGTTCATGGATAACTTTGTTTAGGACCATGTCAGTCAAACTCATTCCTATGAGTTTTCTCACCCTTATGTCCTTGTCTAGCCATTTTGAATATGTACCGCTTTTATCCTCTTCCTTCTTCTTATCAGACTCTGAGGCTGATGAAGTCTGTACTTTCTTCTTCTTAGACTCAGAGGTTGAAGAAGTCTAGACTTTCGCCTTCTCTGTTAACACTGAGTCTAATCCAAGAATCTCTAGAGTAGCTCTGATTCTGTACTTCCAGATCATGAAATCTCCTTCCCCATCAAACTTCTCAACTTCAAATCTACCTTGTGTTGGTTCCATGATATCTGAAGATCACTATACCAGCACACCCAACAAGAATACAAAGACAAATCTTTTTTCTTTGTGATAAACCCGAATACAACCTGTTTTACAGAAGGTTTTACTTGATTCTAGTTAAAGATGATCCCTTTCCTATGAAAGCTCTCGGCTTTAACCAAAAAGACTCTTCCTTTTATTTTAAAAATGCACCTTTATTCACCTCTTAAGCTCTGATGTCAATTGTTGTGATATTTATCTTCTTTGCTTTGTTGATTGTTGATTTTTAGGAAGAAAATGAAGCAAGACACATGATGTAACGAGTTCCCAAGTCCTAAAACCAGACTTGGTACATCTCGAAGGACTAACAACCAGTCCTTGGTGGCTTATACCATTAAGAGATTCACCCACACACTCTAGTAACCCAAAAGACTTCACCAAGAGAAAGTTATCCCCAAGAACACTCTCTTGTAAGCTCTCTACACTCTTCTCTATATTTCTTTGACTCTTACTACAAATGTGTTACTCACACCACTCTACATTTTCATTTGCATCAGTCTCTACTTATGCAAATCCCTCTCACATCACTATTTGACCAATCTTTTCCTTTGTGATGTAGTAGGCCTTGAAGAAGCAGATCCAGAAGCGTCATGGGCCTGAATGCAGGAGAAGAAGCCCACCAGAACCAGAACCTGGTCCACCTAAAGTCAAACCAGGCCATGACAAAAGAACGCGGCCCGTAATCAAGCCTATCATGCGATCCGGTCCATCAACAAGTAAGAAGAAGAGGGACTTGAACCGACCCTCACAACTTAGTCATAGGAATATCAGAAGTTTTAATGAGGGAATGTTAGCTAAAGTAGCATGTCGGCTACTACAAAATCCAAGCTCCTTACTTGCAAGATCGGTGTGTGGCTATCCACTTCTCATCAACATTAACCCGTAGGACCGCCCTTACAAACAATAGCATTACTCAAAGTAGACCATTTCCTATTGGATGACAAAAAAGATTGGAATATGAGCATGATAATAAAGATTATGCCCCATCGTATCCCCACTATAAAAAGCATTAAAATCAGTATGTCGGGAGCAAAATATAGAAGAATCTAGTTAAAACACAACTATGGAAATTACACGGTGGAAATAGGTTATTACTCCTACCTTGATGATAACTGATAAGAGCCTCGGTAGTGAGGTCGCGGATATGAATTCAACGGCTCGACCTTGGTGAGTCCAAACCGATGAAGACTAGTTTTTGGCGGAATTTCGTGAATGAGAACCACAAAGGAGGGTGATTAATCCTCTGATAATCTCGGATCTGTCAAGTTGGAATCCTCACGAGATTGACTTGTCTCTCGTTCTTGAATCCTCAAAAGAAAGAGAAGGCGGCTAAGTATTCTAACAAAGAGAATTTCATCATTCAACTGTTTTTACGTCTTTTTTAAGTCTTCAAAATACAATGGAAGGCTTGAGCTTATATAGGCTCAATAGTACAACGGTAATATACTTAAAATGGGAAGGGAATGTCACAAAATTAAGTGTCCAACGGACAAGTGATGAGGACCATCGATCTTAGAGCTGTTGGAGAAGATTTGGTGATCGGTCGGATATGGAAAGTCTTCAATGGAGAGGATTCGCCTAATCCTCTGCGTTCTGGAGCATGGGAAGACTCTTATGGATGCTTCTGAATGTCTTAGAGTGTCTCTTGGTTGCCCCACATAAGTTTGCAAGCTCTTAAGGGAAGTGGCTCCCGTACTTTCCTTAAACAGATTCGGTTTGGCCCTTCTTCTTATAAAGCGGGTATCTAGAGGATCTGTCGGGCTTTTGATGCGTTCTTGGTCATTTTGGATCACTAAAAGGCCCAATAATAATCTCCAAGTGGTCTGGAGTGAAGGCCGCTCCTGAGTTGGGCTTTGTTGCTCGAAAGTTGACGTTGTCGCGCATAAGGCCTTAGGGCAGAAGGTCCAACTTGTAAAATTCATACCTTTCGGCTCCAAGATTAGATTTGTCTGATGGAACCTCTAGTATTTAGATAACTGAGTCAGGAATCCATAGAAATAAACGATATATTCTAATTCTCTGGGTAGCGTCTGGAGCCCCTTGATAAGTGAGCGTATGACTTCCTGATCCTCTGGGGAAGGTTATTGGCATGAACTCCTTTCTTGCTGCTCTGGGTCTTGAGTGCTGGGTGAGTCATTGAGTTTACACAGCTGAAGCATGTCTAATAATATTTTCTCCCCTTTGTCTTTGACATGTTTCCCAAGGAAGGTCGTCTCCCCTTTAGGTTTGGCGAATTTAGCCCGAAACTTGACAACCGAGTCTAAGTATTGTCCTGCAGTCGATGGTCTTAGGATCGTACTACTGAGGATCCTATTATACTCTCCTTCTTCAAAGGGTTTTGTCCTCAAAACTAAGTCACATGCACCGAGAGAAAGCAAGTTATGTGTCATTCGGTTTTGAGAGTCTAGGATCTTACCTCAATTGTGACTTGTGGGAGCACGCGGTGTTGGGTCTGGTGGATTTTCGTTTAGGGGTATACGGGATATAATTTAGTCCACGTCCGCCTTTGACAGCTTGAGTGGAATCGGGTCTATAACTCCATTGAAATTAACCAAAGTTCCTTCCGGTTTTGCATTATTGGTGTGTATGTATTCTTCTTTGGTAATCGCTTGTTGGTGGCTATCTGGTGGTTCTTCTTTGATTAGCAAAGTTGGTATGATGCTCTTTAACTCCTTCATGGATCATATACATGTCTCAACATCCTTCGACAAAAGCAAATGCATTATACTAGAATTGGAAGGTATAAAATCCGAATTGTCTAGATTATTAGTTGGCTTATGTGAATCCGTTTTCAGTTCTAGTGTTAGGATTTTAGTCTCTTGCCTAACTAGACATTTCAAAGCCAAGTGATCTTTCTTATGACACCTATAACAAATCACATCTTTCAAATTTAAAGGTTTGAATGACTTACCTTCCTCTAGTATGACTTGTAGTTTGTGTGATGGTGTATCTCTTATAGGAATTCTTTTAACAGCCTTGGGCGCTTCTTCTTGTGGTTTTGCTTGCCCGCCATTCAGGTTACCGTGAAACTCAAGCCTACTCTCAGCTATGAAAGTCTCCGTCTTGATGTTTGTGTATCCTTGGTACATGTCTCCACGTTCTTGGTACCTAAAACAAGATACACCGGTGGGGAAAGACATATCAACACTACTAGGTACCTCAAGTGCTTCCAATGTGTTGGTCGCTGTCATTATTTGCTGGGGCGGGAAGGTTGACTTCTTCTGGATGTGCGGCTTGGTATGTCGGGTTGAGACCTCATGGTTTTGGCCTCGATCAATGTGGGTGGCAGCTCCTTCTGTACGGCTGTATGGTTGATGTTGGCGGGCTACATGTACGTTGGTACATACATCCGGCGTTCCACGTTCGATGTGTTCTAGTCGCGAATCGAGCTTGGCCAGCTGGGCTTGAATGTGTATGACCATTCTTGTGATGTTGGCTACTACTTTTGGTGTCACCATAGACCCTTGGACAATATGCTTTGTTTCACTCATGGATGTTGAAATTGGTGGGTGCTTCACGACGGGTTGTAAAGTCTTCTTTGAGTAACTCCTTGAAGGTAATTGTCGTGTGACATATTGCTCATGAAGAAACTCTTTGAGATTGCCCCAAGTGTACTTTGGTTCTCTATAGTATGCACTCCACTTTTCTTCTTGCTTCCACAATGATTGTGCTTTTCCCCGTAAGGCGCTTATAGCTAAAGACATCTTTTCCTTCTCAAGGACCTTATGTCTCCAAAAGTAATCCTCCATAGCGTTTTCCCACTGTAGATAATCTTCTTTTCCTGAAAAGGATGGAAGATTAGGATCAGACGTATTAAAGCTATTACTTACACCGATATGTTGTCTAGGACGTCTTGTGTGGTTGGTATAGCTTTGCCCTCTAGGTGCTAAAACTATATGATTGTAGGGCTTCATATCATGAATAAGAGGATTTTTTGTAGTGACAAACTTTCACATCACGTTCAGGTTCATCCTCATAACTGAATGCAATTTCCGTTTCATTGCTCCATGATTCAATTTGATGTGTGTCGTTGGTGTAGTCTTGGTGATAGTCTGGTGGGTCAGGTTCAAGCGTGACACCATATGGATCCTCTTCATATTCCGAATCATAGTTGTCATCATTCCATAGGTCTTCGCAATACTCATTCTTGCTGGCTGAAGATTGATCATTTCTAAGACTCCAATTGGATTCATAGGAGTAACTCTCCTAATTCTCTCTATAGTATGCCATTGAGAGTACTTGCACAAATCAAAGACAAACAAAACAATTACAGGATTGAAAGTCTTGACAATTAAACACAAAAATGACAAGCAAGAACAATGATTATGATTTTCTTTTCTTTTTCAAAACAATGAAATAATCAAAAGAACAAAACAGAAACACAATTCGTTTTTGGTTTTCTTTTTAACAAATAAATAAGCAAAAATCTTCTAAAAATCAACACGACAATTTTATGGGTTTTATGGATTTTAAACTAACAAGAACAAAAGAAATTATATTTTTATGAGTTTTTATGGATTTCATAAAATTGAAACAAAACAAATGATAATAACTTTTATGGATTTTTCGGTTTATAAGAAAGCAAAGACAAAACAAAAGAGAAATGTAAAAGATAAAGTTGGATAAACACAACCTAGGGTAGGAGCTTTTGGGCTCTGATACCAGATGATAAGAGCCTCGGTGGTGAGTCTCGGATATGAATTCAACGGCTCGACCTTGATGAGTCCAAACCAATGAAGACTAGTTTTTGGCGGAATTTCGTGAATGAGAACCGCAAAGGAGGGTGATTATTCCTCTGATAATCTTGGATCTGTCAAGTTGGAATCCTCATGAGCTTGACTTGTCTCTCGTTCTTGAATCCTCTAAAGAAAGAGAAGGCGGCTAAGTATTCTAACAAAGAGAATTTCATCATTCAACTGTTTTTACGTCTTTTTTAAGTCTTCTAAATACAATGGAAGGCTTGAGCTTATATAGGCTCAATAGTACAACGGTAATATACTTAAAATGGGAAGGAAATATCACAGAATTAAGTGTCCAACGGACAAGTGATGAGCACCGTCGATCTTAGAGCTGTTGGAGAAGATTTGGTGATCGGTCGGATATGGAAAGTCTTCAATGGAGAGGATTCGCCTAATCCTCTGCGTTCTGGAGCATGGGAAGATTCTCATGGATGCTTCTGGATGTCTTAGAGTGTCTCTTGGTCGCCACACATAAGTTTGCAAGCTCTTAAGGGAAGTGGCTCCCGTACTTTTCTTAAACAGATTCGGTTTGGCCCTTCTTCTTATAAAGCGGGTATCTGGAGGATCTGTCGGGCTTTTGATGCGTTCTTGGTCATTTTGGATCACTAAAAGGCCCAAGAATAATCTCCAAGTGGTCCGGAGTGAAGGCCGCTCCTTAGCTGAGCTTTGTTGCTCGAAATTTGACGTTGTCGCGCATAAGGCCTTAGTGCAAAAGATCCAACTTATAAAATTCATAACTTTCGGCTCCAAATTTAGATTGCGCTGATTGAACCTCGAGTAGTTAGATAATTGAGCCAGGAATCCATAGAAATAAACAACATATTATAATTCTCTGGGTAACGGTTGGAACCTCTTGATAAGTAAGCGTATGTCTTCCTGATCCTCTGGGGAAGGTTGTTGGCGTGAATTCCTTGCTTGCTGCTCCGGGTCTTGAGTGCTGGATGAGTCATTAATTTGAAACAGCTGAAGCATGTCTAATAATATTGTCTCCCCTTTGTCTTTGACATGTTTCCCAAGGAAGGTCGTCTCCCTTTTATCTTTTGCGAATTTAGCCCGAAACTCGACAATCGAGTCTAAGTATTGTCCTACAGTCGATGGTCTTAGGATCCTACCATCGAGGATCCTATTAAAAACGCTGAAGAAAATAAAGACAACAACAATACCATAAACTGTATTGCAGATATTTGGAACGTAAAATAAACACAAAGCTATTGCAGATACCAACAACAATAGCTTTGGTGTAGTGTTTACACCAAAGCTAAAATTGATGATCTGCAAAGCAGCTATGGAAGCCCTTCCAGTCCATGTAAGGGTGGTCTCGAGAAAAGAAGATTTTGTTCTAAAATGTCCAGGATGTGGAGAACCTGAAACGATTTCTCATAAAATCTTTTATTGTATTTATGCACAGGTGGTTTGGGACCAAGCCCACTCAACAATCAGATATACAGAAGCTAGAACCTCTCTTTCACTCGCCTGTGGAAATCAGTCAATCGGACGATGCCTTTACCCCTTCAGGACTAAGTGAAGCTCTCCTCTCGCTATGGCTTGTGTGGAATCTTTGGAAGTTACAAAATGAACAAATCTTCAATAATAGAGTTTACACATCAACTGAACTCATTACTAAAGCAGTATAGGAAGCAGAAAGAGTGGGGATCTGCACAGCTACTAAGACCCAAAATTTTAGATCGAGTCAAGACATCAAAAGGTCAAGAAGATGATTCACCAATTACTTGCTATACAGATGATTCCTGGAAATCAGAGAATGAGATCGCCGGCCTTGGCTTGGTGTTTACATCGAAAATTGGTGAAGAAGATACGATGAAAGCTTCATCGGAGAAGTTGTAGCTGTTCGAAACGGCTCTCTTGGATGGGATCGAAAGAGGCTTCACTAGACTGAAGTTATGTTCATACTCGACTACTCGTAGCCGGAGTCTCTGTAGACATGGTTTATGTTCCGAAAGAGGCTTCTTTTTATGTTTGTACCAAGACAAAGTAATCAGCTAGCTCATGAGCTGGCCAAATCTGCAGTTATTGTACACACCAAACTTAATTAATATGAAAAGTAGGGAGTTGTTTGACGAAGAAAAGAATCAAAGGTTTGAGCAGTAAGAGATAGATTCAATGTGAAGTTCTATATATATATATGTTGTAATACCCCAGAAAATGTACCAGGCCTACTCATAAAAGGTATGCAAATTTGTGAGTTTCAAAAATAAAAACTGATAATATTTCCACGAATCTAAGATCATATCCAACAATAAGAACCCCAAGTGGGGTTCTTAATTTTTTTTTAATATAAATAATATGTTAGGAACCCTATAATGAGATTTAATTCTTTTGAAGTTTCAATGGTAGAACTTCACTTGAGGTTCTTAATTTTTCGAAAAATTAAAATTTAAAATTAATAAACATTAAATTTATATGAAATGTAATTATTTCAGATTCTTCAAATTTATAACATACAAAATATAGAACACGATATTATATAATGATTAGTGGTAGTCTTGATTTGTGCCAAATTTTTGCTAGATATGTTAAACTAAATCATCTTTCAGTTGTTGATGATCACGAACTCGATTGCGAGTGCCAATTATATTCCTAACATTTGAAAGCATATCTCTCAACCATATAGTATCTACAGTCTTGGTTCCTTGTCCTTCTATGAGAGTTGAACATTGAAAATGATTACTGCTCAATTAAGAACAACTCTCACCAAATAAAGATGTACCAAAAGATTTCGAAGTCAAGATGAAGACATAAATCATCGTTGCCATTTCGAATGTTATATTTCCTCCAAATAACCAACAATGAGATAAATCTTTTACAAGACAATCAATCAATTAAAGAAACTAAACTACATCTCCAAGAAAGATCTTAAGCTTCACGAACCAATAACTTAACTAAACCAGGGTGCATGAGTAATGAAGCATAAGCCTTGTGGGAAAGAGAAAATTAAAATCCTTAATCTAAATCCAAATCATATTTGATGTTTAACACAATTAAAATGATTTCATACATAATTCACACAAAGAAATGATAAGTAATGGAAACAGTAAAAATCATTATGCATCTCGAGAACCATACATGGACTTGATACAACATCTCGTGGTCGTAAGATTGGACTGGCTTTGGTTTTTGTTTTACTTTAATGTCAACTTCTCTGACTCACTTATTGATATCTGTTGATTCACTTTTAGTCATGAGGACACTTGATATGTAAATCTTAGGAATCTTAGCCACATATATATGTGAATCATCTTCTTGATTCTTATCTGTCAGAGAATGACAAGAGAGAAAATCAAAAACAGATTAATCTGGAGAATTGCAATTTGGCAATAGAAAAAAAAACGATGCTTCTTACAGCTGTGAGAACCCAATAATCTTCTTCCTCTTCGTCATCTTCTCTACATAATCTTCTCGGATTTGCTTCTCCTCACAATCACTTTGCTTGACGCAAAACGAAATTGAGAATATGGGTTTCTTTAGAGACGAGTTTATGAACAAAGGTTTTATAAATTGGGATTTTTGATATGAAAGAAAGCAACTTTCAATACGAGAAAGTGAATGTAGAGATGAGATGGCAACATAACTCAAAGCTGCCATTTTTTCTTTAGTTATCACAGCAGCGATATAAGAAAGGCGAAGTCGAATCGCCGAGAGAAAATATTTTTCTCCGGTGGAAGAGAATTTTTTTCTCGTTTGGACCAGAGCCAATCCCGTGACGACACGTCACTGACTCTTATTATTTCCAAAACATCTATGTTAAAAGATGGCCTTCACTTTAATTCAATTTTTTCTTTTTTTGTTATTATTTTTAATTTAAGAATACCCATTAGATACACTATAAGCTAATATGCGCCAGAGACGAACAAATATTAAGAAGCTAACGTGCGCGAAAGACCAATTGGCGCACATCCTCGCCGTGCTTATCCACTTTTCGCGATCCAACAATTCTCCGAAACCTTAAATCAGAAGCAAACATTTATTTTCAGATCCGAAAAATGGCCGTCAGAGGAACAGTGTCGCGTTTCCCAATTGATGCGGACGCTCAAGAGGCTTCAGGACTCCCATGGGGACTGACAGTAACACCATTCGCGGATAAAGACGAGAACGGAATCGGACCAGCGTACGGATCCAACGGTCATCTTCTTCCTCGTTGCGAAAACTGCTACGCTTACTTCAACACCTACTGTGAGCTTGACCAATGGGCTTGGAACTGCTCGCTTTGCGCTACTCTCAATGGACTCCCTTCTGATGCCATTGCTCGTTACTCTAATCCTCAGTCTATCCCTGAAATGACTTCGTCCTTCATTGATCTTGAGTTGCCTCGTTCGTTCTTACACCACCTCTTTTTGCTAATTCGTTTTTGTTGGAATAGGTTCTGAACTTTCTCAATTGTTTGTTTTTAGTGGATGGATCGGAGGAAGAGATGACGCAAGCACGGCCTGTATATGTTGCGGCAATTGATCTCTCGTGTAAGGCTTGTTTTCTTTTCGCTAATGTTCAAATCTCATCGTGGTCAGTAGACTGTGGTTGAATTGTGCATTGATGAAATTTGCATTGTAATTTTCTAAAGAATTGTAAATGGAAGTGAATTTTTGGGATTGTGAATCATAGCTTGTGCTTGTATGTTACCTATTGTTCTTATCGAGATTGGGCTTCTATACATTGTGGCTTTGCATGGTAGCAGTAATTTTACTTCGAATTGTCCCGTAGAGTGAAATTTATTATGATTTAGCTGGTTATTTTTTTATCAAGTTTCTGTTTTGAATGTTTTTGCGGTACAATGTATTCATGAGTATCGAGGTCTCTCATTCTTGTAAATATCATTTAGGTGTCCCCAAGAACAATATACATGTAACTTTACCTGCTTAACACCATTCTGCTCTATTTCTTCAAATCTACTAAGGTGTTGCTGTCTGATATTTGTATTAGTGCCATCGACCAAGTGTTGCTGTCTGATAACTACTTTTTTATTCATTTTTGCAATCTGCAGCTTCTGAGGAGTTTTTGGAGCTTACTAAAAGTGCATTGCTAGCCGCTCTGGAAGGTCACTTCACACAATCTAATGCAATGATTTATTTTTTCTTCTTGGTGACTGTGTTCTGATGGTGATTTTTTCTCTCCTGTTTTCTGTTTTGCAGCTCTAAGTCCAGGGGGTCTTTTCGGTCTAGTTACCTTCAGCCACAAAATAGGACTGTATGATATTCAAGGACCTATACCAGTTGTAAAGAATGTATTCATTCCCCCTGACGTGGAGAGCAGTTTATCACTATCACTTGAGGATGTCATGCCCTTGTTACAATTTTTAGCTCCAGTATGGTCTTTTTTTTTAACATTTCCTCCCCTATTTCATACATGCTTGGTCATTCATGGTTGTTGTTGGATAACATGGCTTGAACTACCTGTAAACAGATTAAATTCCCTTAATATACTTCCTGCAGATAGATACTTGCAAGGATCGTATTACTGCGGCTCTTGAGACACTCAAACCAATAACTTCTTGGGAAAGATCAGCTGGAGCACCTCAAGGGCTGGATAGTGTGTTGATGGGTGGTAGAGGCTTTGGTACAGCTATGGAAGCTCTCTTTAACTATCTAGGATCTGAATTTGGGAATACTTTTGCATTAGGTATGTGAAAATGCTATACTACACTTTATATGTTTCAACGTATTCTAGTGTTTCTCCTCACCAGATTGTTTCGCAGTGGGTAGTGTTTTATTGACTTGATAGAAATGCAGCTAGGGTTTTTGCTTTCTTATCTGGTCCTCCTGATTATGGACGTGGACAACTGGATACAAGTAGGTATGGGGAACAATATGCAAGTAAAAGGGTAGATGCTGATCGCGCTCTGCTTCCTGAGCAAACACCATTTTACAAAGACCTAGTAAGTCTTCTTTCAAGATTTTTCTAACTCAAAGATGAATATATATATATATATATATATATTGAGCTTGGAACTGACGGCTCTTTTATAGGCCACCATTGCCGTCCAATCAGGTGTATGCGTAGACGTATTTGCAGTTACAAATGAATACACAGATTTAGCATCCCTAAAGTTCCTTAGCATTGAAAGTGGTGGCTCACTGTTTTTGTATTCAAGCACCGATGATTCGACTCTTCCGCAAGACATGTTAGTTCTGATGTTTGGCCAGCATTGTTTCCACTTCGACAGATACTTCAGGCTTTCTGTGGTTTATTCATGTGTTACCATGTAAACTGAAACAAAAATTCATGGTGTTTTTTGGCAGGTTTCGGATGCTTAGCCGGCCATATGCTTTCAATTGCGTCTTGAGATTAAGGACGTCAACTGAATTCAAACCTGGCAACTCTGTATGTGGCTTTAGTGAGAAATAAAAGTTCACATGATCTTGTTCGGGTTTTTTCCTATTACTAACTGTATAGCCTTACTTGCAGTTTGGTCACTTTTTTCCCGATCCACAGTACGAGAACCTTCAACATATCATCTGCTGTGATTCATATGCAACTTATGCTTATGACTTTGAATTTGCTGATAATACTGGATTTTCCAGGTACTGTTAACAATGAGTGCTTTATCCTATAGGTTTTATCTAAGAATTGGGTAATAGGGATAATACAGATGCGGATGGTTTCAATGCACTCACTGTGTCATTGATTTTGCACTCTATTTTGACTCTCAATATATCTGTAAATAGTCATTGTCATGCTTTCCCGACCTGATATTACATAATATCGTTTTTAAAATTATAGAACTTTTTACTAAATTGCTGAACCCATGAAGAATAAAACCTAAGCATTTAAGAAGAAGTCATTAATTTAGTGAACAGGCATGGCACTAAGATGCTAACTTCTTATTGCTCATCGTCCTTTCCAGACATTCTGGAGAGCAACCAGTTGTGCAAATTGCATTTCAATACACAGTTGTTGTACCTCCTGAGGGACTATCAAATTCAGAAATACCATCATTAAGCAGGTATGATTGGATCAAATCCATTGTAAAGCTGTTCTTTGATCGTATTGTCATTGCACAACAGTGGCAAACTGGTTAATATGGTTGACTACTTTATTTTCATCGATTGTTCTTTGCGTTTTGTATCCTAGAAATGATTTTTATACCCTGTCCCGTACACTGGTCCGTGCCAGAGGCTTGGGTTGACATTAACCCTCAAACTTCCCTAGTGTTTCATGTCCTGTTAATGATTTCGTACGCATTCAGTATTTTCTTTTTTACATTTGATATAATCTGTGTTACACAGAGGCAAACACATGCTTCAGAGACGATTAAGGATCAGAACCATGCAGTTTGGAACTGCCCACAACATCAATGAAATTTATGACAGTGTGGATCATGAAGTAGTTCTCGCATTGCTCGTTCACAAGGTAAAAGTCCTTCCATGTTTTTCCATCCAGCAAAATTAATTGGTACGTTCCGATTCTGTATGTTATTCATTAATATGCTTCTGCAGGTAATTTTAGCGTCTCTAGAAGATGGAGTCCGAGAAGGAAGGGCATTGCTTCATGATTGGCTAGTCATCCTAACTGCACAATACAACGACGCTTTTCAACTCGTCCAATACAAAAATGGAGATAAGTCAATGTGTTCTGAAATTGACATTACGTTTTCACAATGTCCTCAACTTGAGCCTTTGCCTCGCCTAGTCTTTGCCTTACTCCGTAATCCCCTACTCCGGTTTCATGAAGAAGGTGTCCATCCTGATTATAGAATCTATTTGCAATGCCTTTTCAGGTAACCACTCCGAATAAACCGCTAATAACAGATAATCTAGGGAGTCGCAGTGAAACTATATTGTATATTTTGTTGCATAAACTAAAGATAGTACCTTATTCAAGCATGTAAATGCTAATAATCAAGTATTAAGTCTCTAGATTTCCTGTTTGTGTGTTGATATGTTCCTTAAAACTGCAGTGTGTTGGAGCCAAGCTCTCTTCATTGCGGAATTTACCCAGCGCTAATGTCATATTCAACACCAGATACACTTGCATACCCACGCCATTCGTTGAGCCGTGCGGCATTGATAACAAGTGGTAGTCCGATATTTTTCCTAGATGCATATACTACTCTGATAGTCTTCTACTCATCAACAGCAGACCCATCGATACCTTTCCCGCCACCTCAAGACTGTAAGTTTCCTTTCCAAATGAAATCCATTGAACCACCTTAAAAGATCTTCTAGGATATGTTGATTCGGATTATCTTACCTAACAGGTATATTGCGGAAGACCATAAATAAGGTGAAGCAAGAAAGGAGCATCACACCGAAACTGATGTTCATCCGAGGAGGACAAGATGATGCTACCCGCCTTTGAGAACTATCTTATAGAAGAGCAAGACGTTGACGGTAGTGGTTTTGCTAGTGCCATGGGTTTCGTTTCCTTCCTTGATGATATTTCGCAGAGTGTCGCTGATTACATGAAGTAGAAACAAAGCCAAATTTAGTTTCTTATACTTGCAAACTCAAAAAGTATTTTAAATTTTGTGGAGTTTAAGATTTTTGCTCTTCTTGTTGTAACATTTGCTTAGACTTCGCATCTCAACATTTCCGTTTACGTTTTTGCAAAAGAATATCATATATTTGGCAATGTTACTCCAATCTCCAAAAAAAGTGATAGAAGTCAATGAAGTGAAATCAGAGCTAATATGCAATTTAATTTTAACAAATGTGCAAGACTAGACGTTGTACACTGCATTATAACGAGAATATAAACCTGAATACATGTTTGCGAACCTCTGAGTTCACTCATCTTCTTCATCACCATTTCCCTCTTCGCTACTTCCATTCTCATTATCTTCAACATTCTCACTCCCATTTTCTTCCATGCTACTGTCCTCATCCCCACTCTCATCTATTTCATTCTCGCTCTCGTTCTCCTCGTCATTCCCACTCCTCCAAACTGTTTCCTTCATCCTTCTCATTCTCCTCATCATTTCCATTCTCTTCTGTATTTTCATCATCAGTCTCATCCTTTCCATTATCCTCTGTTATGTCATTCTCATTCTCCATCCTTCTGATCATTCTTGTTACCTCGCTCATCTCTTTTGCTTTTCCTCGCACCCTTTTGCCTTGATGATTCTTCCTTTTTCCTCTTTTTGGTCTCTCCCGGCTTCATACCAGCTTCACCACCAGACTTCAAACCTGCTCCACCGCCTGCCTTTTTGCCAGCGTTCTTCTTCTTAAAATCTGAAAAGCCACTAATGTCAAATTATATAGAAGAGAAATAAGTTCAACTGGACACATCTGGATCAGTTTCCAAAGTTAATCACTTAGTTTTAAAACCAAGCTTAGTTCTGGAGATCAATCATGAAATGAATTCAACTTGTCAAGACATAAAAGTTACAGCCTAAGCATGTTTCTTAACAAACAAAAACAACATCTTTCATCAGAAGAAACGAACATACCTTCAAGAGAAGCTTTAAGCGGCTCCATGAATTCTGCAAACTCCATATCTTCTAATGCCTTAAACACATCATCAGCCTTCATCGTTTGTCTTCTTGCATCTTTACAGAAATCATTTGCCCTATGATTCAACCCAAAAATAAACTAATATTAAAGCATAGAATTCATCAATTGAAAGATAAAAAATTAGTTAGAATTTATCAATTGAATCACAATGACACTAACCCAGACTAGGAACATTTCGAAAGTGATTACTATCGTAGTGAAGAAATTCGTGACAATGAAAAAGTTAGGGTTTGTGAGGCAGACGCACGAGGCAGAGAGGTAGTGGATGAAAATCCTCGCACTCTCGGAGAATGCGTGCATAGCTTCCTTGTGAATACTGACGTCATAATCGGCGAACACTCCGAAAGCTTCTCCTTCACCACCCGGCGTACAATAGCCAGAGGCAGCTCGTCGACCACCACTTTCTCCGACTCCATTCTTTTCTGTCTCCCTCTCCTCGCCGTCTTTCCCGCTTTACGTTAAGTAAATAATATCAAAATAGATCGGCCCATTAATATTAGAAGCCCATATTTATATCAATGTACCTTTGTTAACAAACACGCGAACACAGTTGTATCAAAGAACAAGCAAGCAAGAGAATAATAGATGAGTCGTTGAGACAAATCAATAACCATATTTTGTCCGAACTTCCAAGCCATTTATACGAGTTTTTCGTAGATCCACTAATGGCATATTCAAAACGCGTACGGGAATTCGGCACCGGAGCTTCCCGAGTCGTTCCAGCAACATCAAGTCAGCGGATAGAGATCGGAGCGGATTTCTAGATGAGTCCGAGCTCGGGCAAGCGTTGTCTTTTTCTGGCTACGAAGGAATTAGTAATATTAGAGTGTATTAGTTAAACCATTGTTATAGTTGGTTCAATTATTGTAGAATGTGTATACCCAGTTTTGATTTTGATTTCATTGATTTAGTTGTATATATAAATGATTCGGGATTGATGGTAATGTTAAGAAAAAAGATTTCAATATTTCTTTTTCTCTAATATGGTATCAGAGTAATCTTACTTTGAATTTTCTAACAAACTTGTGAGATTGATTTTCTTCTAAGCTCAATTTTTGCTTTGATTCTGAATTTTCTTCTGCAATGGTATCAATGAAGAGTGTTGGTTTGAAGATCTACAAGACTGAGAGCTGCTGGAAATGCGAGTTCGAATTCAACTCGGAAAGCAATGACATTGACTACAATTGTGAATTCATCTAAGGATTTCACTTTAGATACTAAGAATATAGTTCCTGGAGCTCCGCAGATCATTACGATGTCGAATTCGACTGACCCAAGTCAATCTCCTTTCTTCGTCCATAGTGCAGATCATCCAGGTTTGCAGATTGTTCCGTCTTGATGGTAGTAACTATGATGATTGGAAAGTTGCGATGTGTATTGCCTTGGATGCTAAAAATAAGATAGGTTTTGTTGATGGATCCATAACTCAACCATCGATAACATAATAACATTATCGTCTTCGGTCTAGATGTAATAGTATGGTTAAATCTTGGTTGCTAATGCTGTTTCAGCTCAGATTTACCATAGTGTTTTGTGTCAATGGAGCAGTTGATATACCGTAGTGTTTTGCGCCAATAAACCATAATGGAAATCCGTAAGTCCCTACTTGTTTAGAAGTTGGCGCTTTGAATCAGATGAGAACACAATTTGACCAAGTTTTGGCCGATCCACATCTCAATTAGGAAGCAAAATCTCCTCCCCAAAAGCTGCAACTACTCTTTTCCATACACTACTTCCTTTCTTCAAGACATTTTGTATAGAATAAAAAAAGAAACATCTCCAACCATTTACTAACCTTTTCTTGAGCTAAATTGCATTTAAAAGGACCTCTCTCTATATCTCTTCCCAATGGTTAGACAACAGTTTAGAAATAATGCTACTTACTCGAGCAACAACATCAGCATCAACAACAGGAATGCCACTAGCTTTGAAGAGGTTGGACACAGTACTTTGTTAAGTCCTGGAGAGTGTTTTACCGTCGCAACAAGAGATCTAATGAGAACTAATGTACTGGCTCGTTATGATGATTCAAAAAGCTAAATTCTAATTTTATTACGTTTCACTAATGTTTTTATACAGGTCACATGCGCATCCTTTTTAGTGGTTTAGTCATAAAGATTTGTATTTAGTTTCTTTGATAAGCCCAAAATTAATAATTGTTTGCTATTATGTTATTACAATATAAACTATACTCAATCCCAATCTTATTCCATCTGTTTTTTATCCCGTCTTGGTCTTGCACCTATTCAACCACTTTCACGATCCTCATATAACTCATTACCTGCAATAATGCAGATTACATAAGAACAAAAATGTTTAGAGACTATCATTTCGTCTCACCAAACAAAATTAAAAATCACAATCAAACAGTCAATTCAATAAAGTTAGAGAACAAATTAGAACATATCATACATATAGTTCGCCAAATATACCACTTAGCTTCACCTAAGGCGACAATCAAACATGAATGTAGTAATCCATCGTTTAGAACGTACATACAAACAGTCAATCCTAGCCCGTCTAGACTCAATCAAATCTATGCCTGAAAACGAAACCAGAAAGACCTTTTTGCCTTAGCATTTTCAGACACTTCTTGTCACGATTGGTCACAAACGATCGTTCCTTGCTGTATTCTGATCCTAAATAGCCTCTTAGCCTTCGAAAACTCTTTCTTTCTTTCTTTAGAGTTTTTTCGCAAGTGAGGTTGCTGACAACGGATCTAGACACGTATTTATAAGGGTTGGCTGCAAAACCATAACTTAGTTCCCTTTGTGTTGAACCGGACATGAGTGATCACTTAAAATAAACCAGATTTCTAACCACGGTACAGTCCATCCGTACAACCTCTCGACCTGCCTGGTCAGTCTTCGACCACGTCCCTCCGAAAATCGACTATCATTGTCTGTATGCCGACCGTCCCTATGAGAACGTCAACCTTTGTCTGAAAATGTCTGACCTTTTCGAATGTCGTCCAGTCGGCCCGAACATAACGCGTCCTCGTTCGGACCACGACTAACTCTGTCCAAACAACTGTAGTGTCTGAATCCGGAAGACTTCACGGATTTAACTCATTTTTCACGTACGTTCGGATTCCCTTAACTGTATTTCTCGATTCCGATCAAGTCTTCTGGACCTTTTCCAGTCCTATACGAACTTACCCATCTGTTCCATCAAACGTAGGTGTTAGAGCTGCCTTGTGGCATATGCAACATAGCCCAATGATTAGGGCGTACATGTTTTAGGTTTAAATTTAGGTTAAGAAAAACTATTGATGTCCACTTCTAGATAACTGCACATTGTTGTGGTTTCGAGAAAAAGTTAAAGTGATTCTCACTTTATTTATTTTTCTTCACTTACTCAATCTTCAACTTTTTATCTCTTCTGAAAAGAAAAATACAAAAATAATCATATTTATTCAAATTCGTAATTGTTTTTAACTTGCTAGTGAGATTGTTTCTCTTTCTTTTTTCCAGTTTTTGTTTGGTTTTATGTACCTTTGAGTTGATGTTTCTTTTGTTTGAAATCAAATATTTTTTTTTAAATTTCGATTAGGACCCTCGACAAGGTTAGGCCGAATCTAAGGGATGAATTAGCGTTAAAAGTGCATTTTATCTTCGCAATAAGAAGATTAAAGACAATTGAGAATCAACTTCGATTCTCCTCATGAATTACTTTAAGGTAATTTAATATATTATTTAGAGAAAATTTTATTTAGCACCCCAAGTGATGTGATCATGAGCAGTACATAAGCTAAGGAACCGGAGCTGGTAGGACCAATCACACGTTCGAGAGCTAAGGAGTTGGCTAAGGAAATTCACTCGCTCATTGCTGAAGGATCGTTCTCGCCACTAGCTATGCAAGTCTTCAACATCTACACTTTGGAGACTTCACCTGGTAATGATAACTAAGCAACTTAAGGTGAGGAGTCTGTACTCTTTTTTCCATACTTGAGTTTTGTCCCAATTGGGTTTTCTCAGCATGGTTTTTAATGAGGCATATGAATCACTACGTTGAGTTGCTTAGGAGTCTTTACCATAGGGTAATAATGTACAAGTCATTATGACTTTGTACTTAGTTTATTTAGAAGTGCACCAATTAGTGGGACACTTCGTTGTTTTTATTTATGTTTCAGACTACATGTTGTTTTTGTTTAGAACTACATGTTGTTTTGTTTTTAGGGTTATATTTAAACCCAAGAACTGTAAACTTCAGAGTTGAATGATTGCAAACACCTTTTTTCTGAAAAAGTTATTCTCTCAATTTTTGATTCCTTGAACACGTTCTTCGAATCCAGGATTTCATTACGCGTTGTGAATTTGAATCCCTAATACATATTCACCATCACGCTTTTTCCTTCACCAATCCATCAGTTCTATTGTCTCACAAATAATTTGCCATCGTATCTCAGAAACCCTTAATCAAACCCGCTCAAAACTCATCACCGTGTTTCTCACACTCCAATCTTGCTACTAAAGTTTCATTCGATTCCGAATACTTTAGCCACAATTTTAAGAGCTCTATCCTAGGGAGGATCACATCACCAAGAGTTTCCTATAAAATGAAAAAAACTTTATACCCTTGTCTCTTTTCTTCCTCTTTTTCAATATCTCACATCTCCTTCTCTCAAATTTCTCTCATCCCCTTCTCGTCAGAGAGAAGAAGCTGCGGAAGAATCTGATGAGGAATTGGAATTCGATCTGTTAATAAGGTTTCAATTAGTCTATACCTCACCATTCATATTGAGTTTGTTGTTCGGATGGCAACCGTCGAGAGATAACAAAATCTCCAAAACCGTGTATGTCCACAAATATATGTCTATGTCCATGTTAGATGGCCCAATCTTGGTTATATGATTTCAGCTCTCCAATCCGATAATGTCATTGACATTATGCAAAGGACATAGAACACACTCTCGAACATGGGTAAAATCGTCAACACTCATACCACAAATACCACAATAAGTGACATTTTCAAAAGAAAATAACTCAATGACATTTCTTACAATTTATAACTCAATTGCTGACATTTTTGACAATTTTCCTTATGCTTATTCATTACCAATTCATGTGCAGGTCACGTAAAGCTTCTTGTTCACGTTATAATCAAGAATGTACTTCCTTGAGTATAAAAAGTAGTCTTTTATAATTTAACAAAGATTTAGGATTGGAATTAGCATTTGTTAAACAGAGAGCCAGGCTCTGTCAATAAACCTGTGCAACTTTGTATTCTTCTTTGTCAGGCTTAAACCCGCTGTGGTAAGTTCTTACATCATATCTGGTGAGTCGGGCCCCAACAGTTGGTGCGGTGAGTCATAACTCGCGTGAAGATGATAAAGATGACGTATCTTGAAGCTTCACTAACAGATTTGTCCGATAGAGTTGAAGATCCCCACAAGAATCTCATCTTCTTTTTGATATCCGATTGTCAACAGTGGAATCACGATTAGGCTCTAGGGATTCTCGATTTGGTTATGTGGAATCTAGTATTCTATCTATGAATACTTTGTTACAGTCACAACTGTCTTCGCTGGAAAAATATCTCATATCTTTTTCGTCGGAGAATCGCTCCAAGATCATGATAAGCTCCAACCTCCTGAAGCAGCTCATCCGTCAAATAAGATTCATGATAAGCTTCTCCGTAAAGTGGAGAGGCCAATTTTTGATGGATCCCATATTTTTGGATGGATTTCTCTTGTGGAACGATTCTGGTTGCTGGAAAATTATTATGAAGATGAAAAGCTTCATCTTGTCTCTATCAGTTTTTAAAATGATGCTTTGTCTTGGTTTAATTAATCATCTTTCTCCAAGTGTTTTTGTTTCTTGGCAGAAATTTAAGCTTCAACTGATAGCAAGGTTTGGTGTAGATGGACAAGGCAAACCAAGTGCTCGATCATATGCTCTTAAGCAAACGACATCTGTAGTTCAGTTTGTCCACAAATTTGAAGATTTCTTTTCTCAATTACCCTTTCTACCTGATGAATCTATGCAGTCTATTTTTGTCAATGGTCTGAGACCAGAGATACATGACACGGTGTTAGCCTTGAATCCAATAGACTCTCGTTCCACTATACAAGCTGCAATCTGATTGGAACCACGAGAAATTTACAGACTTCTTCTTTCTGTCATTGAATCTCCGAAGCCCATTAGGTTATTCATCTTCATCACGACCATATACTTCACAACCTGAATGGCGATTAAAACCGGTTTCTTCTAATTCTTCTCAAACTTCACAGTCAGCTACTCCTACTTCTTCCAACAGCTCGCTCTCTTGCCTCTTCAGGTGTTTCGTCCTCATCTGCGCCAACAAGACATTTGCATTTATCAGATGTTGAATATGCAGATAGGAAGCGCAAAGGCATTTGTTTAAAATGTGAAAGCTCGATGGAATCTCCTTCACCTTTGTCCATTGTGTCATCTGCAAGAACCTATAAACACGAATCTAATTTAGTAACGGTGATTTCAAACAATAAACAACAAAAACAAGAGTAAGGAACGGAATACACAAAGCTGATATCGTAGTCTCGTTAACTTAACTTAATAAACGCCTGCGATGTACTCGGATTAATGTATTTTTGAGTATTAGGATAGAACTATGACTGTGACCGGTTGACAATACATTGATTAACGGAATCTACAATATGAAGCGTCTACTCTACACTTTCGGATCCTAGACAGACGGTGATGGATTGTTAATTGTTTTTTCGTAACTTATAGGAGAAGGAGACTTGGTCTTCAAGCGTGTCCCACTTAAGACCGAATCATGTTTCATTTTAATGCGCTTTTGAACGTGAGTGTAATGTGTGGCATTAAACACAAGACGAGAATCACGGAACCTTTAAGAACCTTTAATACAAGATTTTTACCAATAAGGCTAAACCTTTCCTGTAGGTTTGGCCCAAACAGAATAGGACGCACGCGGTTGTGGGCCGGAGGCCCACATTCCCCCAAGCTTCAAGCATGAGCACGGCACAACAGTGCGTGCCTGTGGTGTTTCCCTTCTATACTCCAAGCTCTCCAAACTAATTTACATGTGTAACCATATATGTGCACATGCAAAAGAGTTTTTTATTAGCATTGCAGAACATTTTACATAACTTAAGTTATAGGCTTGCTTATGGCTCAATCTCATATCTCATTCACATATAACCATCAATTGATCCATTAAGCCAATTGGCGTTTAATAGAAATCGATGCTCCAACAATACCCATATGAATATAAATGAATCTAAGCATATGTCTGATGACTCGATAGACCATAGTAAATAGACTTATCCTATAGACTAGACAGACTGGCGAATTTTTGAAAGTGTAGATGAAAATGTGTTGTGTCTGAGTAAGTAGCATTTTTCAGCTTTGAAGCACATATTGTTAATATATATGTCGGGTTTACTTGGCGAGGTGGTGAACATGATGTCTTGAACCACCCTGAAGTTCAGTGTAAAACTAGACATCAAATATAACCCAACTCATTTTCTAGTAAAAATAAATTCTCTATTGTGTTCATTGTGACCTTGAACTTTGCATGGAATTTCATGAGTGAACTTGGAGAGTATAGACTCACCTTTATTCTCTTAAAAACGACTGTTATTTTACACTCACTTGTGATTTGCAAAACATTTGAATGTACAGAATTAACCTGTAATACTTCACTTATCAACCAAATATTGGACTCAAATCATTAAAAGTTTAGAAATTATCCTCAGCTTTCTACATGTTGCACGGTTTATCATCTTATGAATTGGATAAAGTCTTAATGCTTGCAGTGCGCTATAAAGATATTGTCTGATTTTGTTGTCTCTTTGAACATACTTCTTGGAATCTCTAGTCATGTAGGTAGGGTTTCCACTTAACATCTTCTTAGTTCATAGGCTTTAAACACATTCCTCTTGATGATTTTACTACTTGGTCTCGAGATAGTTGATTTGATGTAATCGATTGTGATCACACCATCATAGAGATTATTTTGTGCTTGGGCTATAGCCAATTGTGATCACACCATTATAGAGATTATTCTTATATGATGAGACTTACAATATAGAGATTATTCTGTGCTTGAGCTATAGCCAATTGACTATCGCAGTGAATGCAAAGTGCTGACACATGTTTCTCCCACATCGGAATATCTTAAAATTTTTTTTGAAGCAATTATGCTTCTTCTTCTACTTTATCTAGAGTTATAAAATATTACTCCATGGTTGATCAAGCTATCAGAGTTTGTTTGAAAGATTTTCAAGATATTGCTGCACCTCCTAGGTTAAAAACGTATCAACTAGTGGATTTTGAGTTTTTGGAGTCGGAAATCCAGTTAGCATCAGTGTATCCTTCCAATACTTGAGGTTATCTACCATAGTGCAGCCCATAACTTTTTGAATACTACAAGTAATTCAGTACTATAGTTATGACTTTCCAGTGTTTATGTCCTGGATTACTTGTGTAACGACTTAGTACATTAAATGCATGTGCTACAAGTCTTGTAGAGTTAGTTAAGTACATAACATTTCCTATTACACGTGCGTACTCTATCTTTGACACTACTTAAGCATTTAGAAAATCAAGTTTTACATCCATTTGATAAATCTCCAAATCTTGTAATGTTGCAATTCCAATCAGCAATCCCATGGAGGTTATTCTCGTCACCATAGAATATGTATCGAATAAATCCAGACCTTCTTTTTGGCTGAATCCTTGTACCTAAAGTCGTTCTTTGTACTTGTCTACTGAGCCATTGGTTTTCAACTTTGTTTTGGAAATCCATTTCCATCCTAATGCATTCAACCCTTCAAGGAGATCAATTAACTCATAAGAATGATTTTGCATAATAAAGTCCAACTCATTGTTGACGTCTTCCTTCCAGGAGGAAGCGTCTAGTTTAGACATGGCTTCAATGAAATTTCTTGGTTTATTTTATACAAGAAAAATCATCAGAATTCATCACCATAAGATTTTTCCTAACAAGCTCTATTGCTGCGTCTAAGTTCATCTTGTTGATAATTTAAGTTAGATTGAGAAGTTCCAGATATATTGGGCTCAAAAGTCATGTCATCTCTTTTGTCACGAGTTCTCTTTGGATTTTGTATATCCTTATATGGAAACACGTATTCAAAGAAAGATGCATTTCTTAATTCCATTATCGTGTTGACATAGATATCAAGAATTTTTTTATTTAAAAACCAGAAATCTATAACTCGATATGTTATGTGCGTATCCGAAGAATATACAATCAACAGTTTTTGGTCCGATCATGACCTTTTTAGGAGGTGGTACAACCACTTTTGCTAGGAACCCCACATTTTGAGGTATTTATGCGATGGTGGTGAACCTTTCCAAAGCTCATAGGGAGTCTTCCCGATGACTTTGTGCGATATTTTATTGAGGATGTAATTCATAGTAAGTAGTGCTTCCCCTCACAAATTATGGGGTAAACCAGATTCCTGCAACATTGCATTCATCATCTCTTTTGGAGTACAAAATAGTTATGGTGAATAGGGAGGTGTAGTTTGATGTATAATGTCATTTTCTTTTCAAAATACATTAAACGATTTAATGGTGCTGTTGAGTTGATTTTCAACTTCTCGTTTAAAATCCTTGAATTTTTCCAAGGCTTGATATTTGCTATGTAACAAATATACATTACAGTATTTTCTATGATAATAAATGAATGTTACAAAATACTTTTTGCCTTCTCTAGTTGGCACAAATTTTAAATCACACCAATCCGTGTGAATTAATAGTAGAGGTTTAGTTGTTCTTCGAAATTTGAGTGATGGTTTTTAGTGAGTTTTTCTTGTGAACACTTCACATTTTTCTTTGCTTTTTGGTATTACATTTAAGTTCATTAGTCTTTGAATAAACTAATAGTTAACATGACCCAATTGTTTGTGCCAAATATCAAAAGACTCAGCGAGATAAGCAAATGACTTCTTATTCATTGAAACAACAAAAACTACTTTAGCAGAAGTAGAAGCCACAACATTAGCAACATTATTAACTGCGGCATCAGAAGCAGCAGAGACATTTACTCCCTTACGAAGGACAACTTGAACATAGATCTTGAGTATTCTGTTCTTCTTGTATGCTTTGCCCACGGATATACATTCATTTTTAACATATTTTAGGAGCCATTTTTAGTTCACTTTTCATACATATATGCTGCATTTATGTCATATTCGAGTGATATGTAGTTTGTACACGTATGTTACATTTGCATAGCATATACATTGCATTTGAGGTTATTTTCAGGAAATTCGGACTCGGATTGGCACCCAACAGTAACTCACCGAGTGGGACTCGGATTGGCACTCAACAGTAACTCACCCAATGAGACTCGGATTGGCATTCAACGGTAACTCGCCCAGTGGGACTCGGATTGGCACTCAACGGTAACTCACCAAGTGGGACTTGGATTGGTAATCAACAGTAACTCACCCAGTAGGACTCGGATGGCGTGTGGAACCACCTTTGACGGGGCGAGTCCACTACACCTTTGATGGGCCGAGTCCACTTCACTTTTGACGTGCCGTGTCCACTTCAGCTTTGGCGTGCCGAGTCCACTACATTTTTGACGGGCTGAGTCCACTGCACCTTTGAGAAGCCGAGTCTACTTCATCTTTGACATGCCCAATCCACATAACCTTTGACGTGCCGAGTCCACTTTACCATTGACGTGCCAAGTCCACTTCACTTTTGACGTGCTGAGTCTACTTCATTTTTGACGGACTGAGTCCATTGCACCTTTGACGGTCTAATGAATCAACTCGGCCCACGAAGTCAAGTCAACTATCTTTCCTGTTTTTTCTTTGTTTTTACTTTTTAGATTGAACGGGGGGATTAGTATAAATACCCCTGTAGTGTTACAAAGAGAGATCACGCTTGAACACTGTTTCTGAATCCTTCAAGCTTTTCATTGTTGTAATTTCAAAACAAGAATTATACTTTCGTTTTATGATCTTTTGAATTTAGTTTTAGTTTACTTTTATTCTAAGTTTACTTTCTGAATTTTATTATTATGTCTTCCAGCTGGATTCTTATCTTAATTGTTTCACCCATGTAAGTCTGAGCAGTTAACTTAGGGTTCCTGAGGGAGTGGACTAGATCAGCGTGGACCTTAAAGTTGTCTAAGTCGCTTCAAAGTAGAATAATACGATCTCTTTTGTTTCAGTGTTGTTAATGCTTGTTCCTTTCTGATGAATTGAAACATGATTTTAGACATTTAACTCCCGACGGGTGTGTTGAACTATCTGACTTAACCGTCTCAAAAATCTACATTCTTAGCCTAAAGGATTAGTTGTCTAAGGTTTTTATTAGGCTCGTTTAACTGTTGCTTCACGGTAGTTAGGTTGTTAAACGCTTATGATGATAAGGTTGGTTGATAGCCTTGCTAAGACTGTTTACCATAAGAGTGGACTTAGTAGTTATGAGTTTATTGCCTAGAGATACGCTCTATTGAAGTTTGTTAAGCGATTTAGTATCTTTAAGTGAAACATTGATATGTGATTTCCGCCCCTTAAGAAACCCTTTATCTCATTTATTGCTTACACTCGACTTTTGCTTTTTACTGCACTTTGTCACGCTATTTGTTTTTTACTACACTTTCTCACGCTATTTGCTCTTTACCGCACGTGTCACGTCGTGTGCTCTTTACTGCACTTTGTTCTGTCGTTCACCAGATGCGTCAAGAAGAACTCGAGTACGAGGAGGATGAACAGATTAAAGAACTCAGCTATGTTCAGAACTAGGGCAATGGATACAAACCCTACAACAACTACAAACATAATTCAAACCTCTCTTACAGAAGCACCAACGTGGCTAACCCACAAGACAAGGTCTACACACCCAAGTAACAACATCGCCAACCCAAACCATACACTCAAAAATTGATGCATCACATCATGACCTCACTTGTAAGTTCGAAATGTTGAATGCCAGACTCAAGTATCTTGAAAGTCAACAAGCACCATCCTTTATGAAGAACTTTGGATAACTACCAGGAAAGGCCATTCAAAATCAAAAAGAATATACTGCCCAATCTATTACATTGAGGAGTGGCAAAGAGCTTTCTCCATGTGCTGGCAATGATACATCCACTGAGGACAGTGTCGTTCAGGAGGCGAAGGAGAACCCCATCAATGATAAACCTGGAAAATCAACACCAGAAATTCAACTTGACCCTCCAACTCGAGTTAACCTAAGTGCGACAGATTTCTCCACTGTCAGTAGAGAAAGTCTCTCCAAAAATTCAACTCGACAACGACACTCGAATGCCACCATCTGCTGCACAAAAAAATCAACTCCACTGGAAACGGTGAAACAGTTTGTTCCTCCGGCTTATAAATCACAATTGCCTTTTCCACAGAGGTGCAACTATTGAAGGAAAATGGAGGCCTCAAAATGAACAATCGAGCTTAACCTTGGGAAAGACCTCAAAATGAAATTTTATATTAATGAGTGAAAACGGAGGCCAACTATTGAAGGACAAAACTTCTCAATTGAGGGATTTGATTATATGGAATTCAAACCTCTTAAACTCCCTCAGGTTGTATTGGTTAAGAGTGGCAAAACTGGCGACTATTGGAGGAGACCCCCCATGTATGAGGAGGTTGTTGACGGGGGAAGCCTTGAATCTTTGTTTACTTGCAATGAGACTGCACAATCACCTCCTAAGGAGATATGCAAGATCCCCAAATTGGGCCTTGGACCTGATATAATTCTGCAACTCAATGGATTTGTGGATGGAGTAATTGAGTATAGAATGAAGAGCAGCAAGTGTCTCAAACCATTTTCTAAAGTCAAGCAGCTTCTCTTCCCAACAAAATCCAAATCAATTTGGTCAGGACCATTTAGCATCAAAAAGGTTATGCCTTGTGGAGCAATCACTTTGGTTAGCAATAATAGAGATGATCTTCCAATGAATGGGCATAAATTCAAGTTGTACATGGTTAATGGAACTAGTTCGTGGGGAGCTTCCACTCCTCTCTCTAAATCGCCCAGGTGAGAAGTCCAGCTTAGTGACTATAAACAAGCGTACTTAGGAGGCAATCCCATCATATCCTTTGTAAATATTTTAGATTATGTTTTCATCAATTTCCTTGTTTTGTTGGTTTTTGATTTTAACTTCCAAGAATCTAGTAAACTCGACATGATCACCAAGCTAAAGAGAAGATACGAAAAAAAAGAACACCACTCCACTCAAGTCCGCCCCTCACGCTGTGACACCACACGAGTCCGCCACTCACGCCATGACGCCACTCGAGTCCGCTCCTCACGCCGTGACACCACTCAATCCACCGCTCACACTGTGACGCTACTCGAGTCCGCTCCTCATGCCATGACCGCACTCGAGTTTCTACTCGAGTTCCCGCAGCACCAACACCTCTCTCGGTGACTCGTCACGCCACTCGAGTACTCACCCGAGTCACTTTCACGCCACGACACCAACCTAGATGACGATCCCACTATATGGAAACTCTCCTAGTAAGGTAAATGACTCCAAATCTCATTATATATACATTTACATTAATTAGTCTAGAATTATCTTTCCGACTTTGATTACACAGGGGACTGTGTTGTTTAAGTTTGGGGGAGAGTCCTAATTTTTATTAACATGCCGAGTCCACTTCACCATTGACATGTCGAGTCCACTTCACTTTTGACGGGCTGAGTCCACTTTACCTTCAACGGCCCAATGACTTGATTTTTCTTTGTTTTTCTTCATTTTTAGTTTTTAGGTTTAACGGGGGATTTGTATAAATACCTCTGTAGTGTTACAAAGAGAGAACACGCTTGAACACTGTTCAGAATCCTTCGAGCTTTTCATTGTTGTAATTTCAGTACAAGAATTCTGCTTTTGTTTTACGATCTTTTGAATTTAGTTTCAGTTACTTTTATTCTAAGTTTACTTTCTAAATTTTATTAGTATGTCTTCCACCTTGATTTTCATCTTAATTTTTTCACCCATGATGTTTGAGTAGTTAATTTAGGGTTCCTGAGGGAGCGAACTAGATTAGAATGGACCTTAAAGTTGTCTAAGTCGCTCAAGAGTAGAATAATACGATCTCTTTTGTTTTGGTGTTGTTAATGCTTGTTCCTTTCTGATGAATTGAAACATGATTTTAGACGTTTAACTCCTGACAGGTGTGTTGAACTGTCAGACTTAACCATCTCAAAAATCTATATTCTTAGCCTAAGAGATTAGTTGTCTAAGTTGTTTATTAGACTCATTCAACTGTTGCTTCACGCTAGTTAGGTTGCTAAATGCTTATGATGATAGGGTCGGTTTATAGCTTTGCTAAGGCTGTTTACCACGAGAGTGGACTCTATAGTTCTGAGTTTATTGCCTAAAGATCTGCTATGTTTGAGTTTGTTAAGCGATTTAGTAAGTTTAAGTGAAACACTGATTCATGATCTCCGCCCCTTAAAAATTTCTTTCTCTCATTTATTGCTTACACTCGACTATTGATTTTTACTGGACTTGTCACGCAGTGTGCTCTTTGCTGGGATCTGGTGCCGCACCATCTTTGGAGATTATGTGACCTAAGTAGTCAATCTGGTGTTGAGAAAAGAAGCATTTCTTTTGTTGAACAAAAAGTTGTTGATCCTTAAGTACTTGAAACACTATCTGCAAGTGTTGTACATAATTCTGCATAGATGAACTGAACACCCGAATATCATCAAAAAACACTAATACAAACTGTCGTAAGTAGGGTTTAAAAACAACATTCATCAGTCCTTCAAACGTTGTTGGAGCGTTGGTGAGCCCAAATGGCATTACCATGATTCAAAGTGTTAATCAAACGTTAAAAATGCAGTTTTAGCAATATCTTCTTCCCTCATCCTTATTTGGTGATATCCCGCACGCAAATCAAGCTTGGAGAAAATGCATGCACTAGCTAATTCAATTAAAAGCTGATCAATGGTAGGAATGAGAAATTTATCAGGCACAGTTCCCCTATTTTTATCAAAAGAACTGACTAGATAAAGGGCTGTGACTCTCACGAGTAATATCAGACTGCAACATTTGTGAAACCATGGACACCATAAAATCATTTTGTGCATGTGGATACATATAAGGACGCACGCTCACAAGCTTAGTATTAGGTAACAATGTGATAGAATTTTCATACCCACAAATAGGAGGAAGACTCTTTGGTTCAACAAAAACCTCCGCAAACCGAGTTAACACTTGTTGCACACTAGGATAAGGCCCCACAAATTGCCCTTGAACAAGTGGCTTTTGCCCTGCCAAATAGTTGCCCTTGCAGAAGTAACTATAGCTTGTAAAGTTTGATCACCAACAAGAGTAGCACAACTTCTGTGCTATAAGAAAAACATCTTATGAGCATCCCAATCTAGTTCAAACTTTCCCAAAGTTCTTAACCATTGGATTCCCAAAATAACATCAGCATTGCCTAACTCAAGTGTCATGAAATCTGTTTGAAACTACAGAGACGAAATCCCAAATTTAACATCACGACACACTTCCAAACTCTGTACCATCATACCAATTCTTAGCACAATGTTTCCAGTGGCTTTAGTTGCTCGTAATTTGCAGAATTTAACCACATAGGAGCTATAAAATTATGCGTAGCACCACTATCTAACATGATAACCAAGCCAGTTTTTGCGATATGCCCCTTCACCTTGGTAGTAGCTAAGGATTTATTGCCGCAAAATGCCTTAAAGACAATACAACACAATTATCCACCACAAGTTTGGTACCTCCAACAACCAACATCACCTGCATTTCTTTCAGAGCGCATTTGTGACCTGGAAAATATAGAGCATCACAATGAAAACATAACTTCTTTGTCTCTCTTCATACTCAGCCAAAGATAAGTTGCGTATGTCTTCGCCATAAGCTCCATTTGGGTTAGACTCAGAAGTAGACTCAAAATATTCCCTTGCAGAAGAACTAGGCATTAACACTGATGGTTGTTTCCATTTAGAAACTTTTTCTGTAATCTACTTAGTCATGAAAGCTGCAGAACCCACACAGTTATTACCCCCAGATTTAGTAGATTTAGCTCCTTCACCATTCGAGAAATTACAGTCGTTCCAAACTCCAACGCCATTTTAATCATCTCATCAAATGTCTTAGGCTTCATCAATTTTAACAAAACCTTAAGCTTAGGCTTCAATCCTTTTCTGAACATTGAAATCTGACTTCTCTTAGATATGTCATCCAACTAAGATGTTAAATCTTGAAACTCAAACACATAGTCATCAATATAACCCAACTGTTTCAGTTCATGAAATTTATCATGCGGTGACAAATGACAAGCCCTATTGAATCTTGCTAGCAACTTGTCCTTAAAACTCTCCCAACTGAGAAACGGATTACGTTTAGATTCCCAATTAAACCAACTCAAAACATGCCCCAAAAGGCTCAAATACACCAGCTCCAATATCTGAGAATCAATATGTTTCCCCAAATCAAAAAACCTTTCTACGATGTTGAACCAAGTGTAAGGATCTTTCCCTTCAAAGATTGGCGTCTCGATTTTCCTAAGAAGAGTATTCCGATTTTCCAATACCGAAGCAACATATTGATCCTCAGCATTTTCCACACTAACAAGCGGTGTAGAAGAAGAACCGATTACCTTCCACACACGCAGTGAATAAAATAGGTATGAAGGAATTCGGCGGACGAGACTTCCCGTTAGCCGCTCTGCCGAGTAAAGTCAATATCTATTCCAGTTGAGTGCTCATCGAATCCAGACGATCAAAAGTATCATGTAACTTCAAATTCATCTCCTTCTTCGAGTCTTGCAATTTTGATGTCACCGAGTCAAGCCTCTCTGCGAATTCT
>JAKUCM010001891.1:0-30454 GCA_023374145.1 Lepidium sativum
TTCCTTTACAACTGCTTTTCTCCTCTCGCTCCATGAACAAATTCTCATTACGTTAAAAAGAAGAAACCCCCTTTTTGAAATAATTCTCATTATTCCTTCTTTTTCCCCCAAAATTCATCAAGATTTTCTCACAATTATTCATACATATGGAGCTCTTCCCTTCACAACCTGACTTGTACTTGAAGATGAGCAGAAGAAAACAGGAAGAACAAGAAGAAAAAGAGAATCAGTTACAAGAAGAAGAAGTCGAAAGGAAATTAGGGTTTCGAAGTAAAGCTTCAGATTCAGACAGAAAGCCTTCGAAACATCTCATCAACACTCTTCAATTCACTTCAAACAGTGAAGCAGACACTAAGATTTGTAATCATCAATACGAATCTTATGATCAAGACATGAGATCTATGTTGATGATGAGACCAATAAGAGGAATTCCTCTTTACCAGAATCAAGTCCTTGACCAATACTACTACTCATCTACATCTCCTACTCCTTTCTTTTTCAGTGAAGTCAACAGTCAACACACAAGTCGTCGTTTAATCACAAACCCTAATTATATTTCTAATCTTCACCACCGTAATCGGCGTCAAACTCAGGCACAGCCGCCTAGATTCACGGCCAAACGAGGAGTAAGAGCTCCGAGGATGCGGTGGACTACGACTCTCCATGCCCATTTTGTACACGCTGTTCAGTTATTGGGTGGTCATGAAAGTATTGTCCTTTCTCACTATTTCCCCTTTTTATTTATATTTATTCTTATCTTTTTTAAACAGAATGATTAAGCCTTAAAGATATTTCTTTTTATTGATTCTGTGATTATGATTAACATTCAGGAGCAACCCCTAAATCAGTACTTGAGCTGATGGATGTACAAGATCTCACATTGGCTCATGTTAAATCCCATCTACAGGTAATCTTCTTATGTTTCATATATAATGCATAGGTAACCAAATAGTATGAACTTATTGTATTTTAGATTTGTATATGCAAATGAACCGAACCCACTACACCTTTTCAATGGAATGATGACTGAAAATATTCTGTAATATATATAGTTAACTTAAGTAACTTTTGTTTACCACCATATAAATATGAAATTATATATATACAAACGAAGTGAAGAAAGAAAAATATCAAAGAGAAGGAATGAAAAGCTAGATATAGCCAAAGTAAGAGGAAGAGAAAGACCTGTTATTTACTAGAGATGCAGTAGAAAAGTAAAGTACAAAGAAGGCATCATTCTTCAATGATGATACACATATATGTATATAATATGCATGATTCCTCAATTATATAATATATAGTTTTTTTGAAAATTTGAGCATGGTTAGAATAAGACACGTAGACCCATGCACATCTCCCATCACTGTGTATGGCTGCACATTTTCATGGATCGTAAATGCTTTCTGTTCTACTCCGCTCTCTCTTTTTCTTACCTTTTCCATCTCTGTCTCTGTGTGCGTGCATATATGTATATAATATTTACATAGGAGAGAGAGAGAGAGATGATGAACCTTATACAACACACGTGAGTCGAACAAGTCGACACACACATGATATATTTTATATATTGATAATCCTTAATTTTGTTTTTAACCTATATATTATTCTTAGAACTAGCTAGCATATTGATATATTTAATCCCTTTTTTGTAATCTAATGTATGAGATGTTTCAGATGTATCGGACCATCAAATCAACTGAAAAACCAACAACTTCATCAGGTTATTTGATTAATTGTGCATTGAATAATGAAATTATATGTTAATGCAAATATATGCTGATAAATAAGTGTATATATAGGGCAGTCAGATACATATGAGAATGAATATCAAGTAAACAGCGAGAGACAAGCAAGAGATCTCCAAAGTCTGTGGAACAACTCCTCAAGGTATGTTATGTCTTAATTTTGTTGTCTTAGTCTTATTCACATTTAATTATGGTGTTTAGTTTTGTCGGATGCTTAATATACATATTAGGGAACTTTCTATATTTGCATTATATGAGAAATTTTGTATAATAATGTTGGTCCAGACCAAAATTAATTCTTATCAGTGATATAACTATTGCCTGTATAAACAGTGAAGCTCGGTTCCATTTACAGAAAAAGGCATCATCAGGTGTAGACATTTCATCCAATGAGGTATCATATTTTTAAATTTTCACCAAAAAGACTTTGGAATAAATGGGAACTGCAAAATTCGAGGTGGAAAAATAAATAAAAGATTTACAAAAGATTATACAATTTACTTTTTCTCTTCCGTTTGGGTAATTAAAAAGTGTTTTTCTTCTTTCTATCAATTTATCTCAAAAGCAGAGAAAATAATGACTTTTTGGCAGATAAAAAACCATATATTTGATTCTTCAATATTTTAAACCAATTCGACAGGTTTGATTGTCATGAAATCTTCACAATAGTTTAATATGACATTTTCAATTAGAAAAAAGGTTAATATTCAATCTATAAAATGTTATATATAAAATTCTTGCTATTCATATAATCATTTAATCTAAATTTGTTATCAGAATGAATGGAAGAATCGAAGATGCCCAAGCCACGAACGATTTCCGTCGGAGTCTTCAAGCCTGACAGGGACAAGACCAGAGATCGAAACTCCAAATCTGGATTTCACCTTAGCTACACCAAACCTACTTCCCTAATTATATATATATATATATACAACATGAAAAATATGTATAAATCTTAAGCTTTGAAGTTATGCTTAAGGTTATGAAAAAAGAAAATGAAATGACGTTTAGTTCTATAATGAATTATTTGTTCTTTTGTCGTATAAAAAATTGAGATGCTTTTTTCGTTGGGTCGTTAATGTTGAGATGCCTATATGCAGACTTGTTGTCGCGAATGGAATATAATTATTTGGTCATCATTACTGCTTCAACGTGTCTCAATCGGTCTGCTTTATTACTGATCACATGGTAATCTGACACGTGTCAGGTCCTTATGACGTTGACCCACCATGGACTTTCACACTCTTGACACTATTTTTCTTCCCAAGATTCGATAGTTTTGGTCAAGACAAAAAAAGAGAATAAAAACGAAATACGATCTATCTAATTGTAACAAAGCTAGGACTTAGATGCATGAACAATAGCCAGTAATGCACTCTTATCTATTTTCTAGATTGTGACCCTAGCATTTTTGCGACTATGTGGTTAGAAAGTAATGTTGAGAAAGATATCTCGTGTATGAAAACAGTAATGCAGAGTTTGATGTTGAGCCAAAAACAAATGCATTAACTATACGATGATAAAGAATACGTAATAATGCATACTCTTTTACTTAAATGTTAGTTGTTCGCACTTTTAACTATTATTTTAGATTAGTCAAAAGAAAAAGATTATAAGATGTTTACTATTGATTAAGATGCTATTTGTACAATTTGAAGACGTGCATTTGGTTATGTGATCGAGTATCAAATCTACTATTTCTTCCATATCCAAGTTTGATTTTATAGAATTGTGTATGGCCCACATAAATATTGTTAGGAGTTTTGAGATTGGCTATGAATTAACATTTGTCGATACAATTGTTGACAACAAAAACAAGTTTCATAGATTTTTTTTTTTTTTTTGCCAACTAGTCTAATGAGTTTTTATTCATCCATCCCACATCACATAATAATTCGAACCTTAATGTCTAAAGAATTTGGAAAGAAAGCACAAGATTTTGTCATGTCCTGGTGTCATTTTAGATTTTTTTTTCTTGTTTCAAATTATTTGTCATTCTTAATGTTCAATATAAATTGTATATAAAATTTCCAAATATAACCTTGCAATAAATGCCATATACTACTAATAGATGTTGTAATTAAGATTGTAATTATTGTTTTTGTGAAGTAAATATGGTCAATTTATAAAAGTATATAGTCAAAAGAAAGGAAAATAAAAACTAAATTGGGTCGGTAAGGCCGTATGAAGTCGTTTCTACAACGGGTCGGTTTTTATTCGCCGAACCTTGGCCCAACTAATTTCAACAGAAGAAGATATAGGTGAGATAATTCAAGAACCTGAATTTTTATTTAACATTCAAAAATTCTAAATTTCAGAATTATACTGTGAAAATTATAACATTAACTTACTTATAATAAAAATCATCTATTCAGAAAATGTAAAGAAAACCGAATAAATTTTATTGTTCTAATTAATAATGTTATTTATACTTTAAGATCATTGAACTGATCGCATCTGCGTCTAACCTCACCATTCTTTTCGCTTTTAACACCAACCGTACCTAGTTTCTCCATGGCACGTGCAAAATCTTCGAAGAAAGCCGTTTGATTATCTGCATATAAGTCCACAATTGGTCTTGTGCTTTTGTCTTTGAACAATATATGGTCCGAAGGCAATAGTCCAAGTCCTCGTCTCAAGTTCTTAAAATACATATTATCGAATTTTCCTGGCGTCACAGGATCAAGAAAAGCCGCCATTGTCTTATTCTTCTCGAAATTCTTGCATAGATTTTGAAGAACACCTGCAAATTTCGGGTTGAGTTCTAGATCGGGTTTCGGGAATATCCGATCGCTAAATTGTTTACAGTGAGAAAATCCGATCGTATGTCCGCCGCTTAGTGCAACAAGCTCCTTAAGATTAAAACCATTCTTTTCAAATATTTTTAGCATGTCATGAACTGATTGGTGAGGAAGAGGTAAATTTCCTTTAAGAGCTTTCGACTCAAAACCATCTTTACGGCCCAATTTAACTTCATAGAAAGGCCCACCAACCATTGTGACAAGGTCACGTGTGGCTTGAGCCAAGATATCTGCACAAGACACTACACCGGGACAAGTCAATTCAAGAGCGGTTTTGATGCGAGTTACAACGTCGAATGCATCTCCTGGAAGCGACTCATTGAGGTCGTCGTCGCGTTCTGCTTTATTCAAATGATTTGTAGCGATTAGGACGGAAGCATCGCATCCTTCCATGAAACAATCATGGAAGAAGAGACGGAGAGTTCCAGCAGCTGTTGTTGGCTGTTGGCCTTGCTTTGGTGTAACACTGTCACGTACGATTTTACTGAAATCGGGACATGTTTTTTGATAATAATCTTTCGTTAAATTCGGTGGTGGTGCTGAGATTATGTATGGGACAAAGACTAGGACGAGGACAAGACTGTGAAGAAACGATGACATTGTGGATTTCACGAGACTCATATTGATTTGCAAAAGACTATTGTTGGTTATGAAATATGGAGATCTCTACAAGCTAGTAGTATTTATTGGATTGTTATCGGTGAAAAATAGAAGCATGGACGTGTGGTTGGGTTTCGCCATTTTTCTTTATTGTATATTCTTTCTATTCTTGTAATTGGTCTATAAACATTTAGTTGCTTTCTATTTTTGTTAGCTTCACTTTTTATCACAAACGTTTTCACTTTTCAAACGTTCATCAATTAAAAATTAAAATCGATTGGCTCCTAGCTAGGTTAATTAAACACAATGATGAAAGGACTAGAATGACAACTCCCTTTTTCCTTCAAATTTGAGCTAAAACCATCTCCAATGTATTTCTCTATTTTCTAAAATAGAAGTATATTTTGCTCTCATGTATTCCTCTATGTTTTACCCTAAAAATAATATTCTAAGCATATTCTGTTTTTAATTTATCATTAACTCATTTTATTTCTAAAAACTACAAATTAACCCCATTTTATTTTATTCTTTCAAAAAATTTCATAAATAAATTTTATTTTTATAATTTACCCCAAATATTTGTGCATATATTCAGAGTAAACAAACACGAATTTTTCAAAAGCGGGGTGGACAACAACAAAATCAACAAGCTTCTCCTCCATCTACTTCTTTTGGACAATATTTTACCGATCTTGGTGGATTCGGAAACAATTTACCTGAATATTAAGTCATTGCTAATTATTGCTTTAAACTGAATAAGAATAAATCTAGCTAGTATTAATGTTTTTGGAGTTTAGTTTGCTATTTATGTTGTTTAATCTGTCAAATTTAATTATTATTTATAATATTTAAAAATTAATTAATATTTAAAGTTTATTTACTGTTTTTCTTTGTCAACGTCAAAATCAAATTAAGATGAAATGTTAAAAAACACAAACCAACCGACCAAAAATTATACCGCCGACACCCGACTCAACCTAGATAGAGCGTCCACTTTATAATTCAAAGACATGGGGATCACAGATAAAGAGCATGAAGAGAAAAGTGCACGCAGTCGCCAAAACTCGTCTTGGTATGGTAAGAAAGCCGGCCATTCCTTTGGCCGCTGGAATATGTGCAACACCGTCTCACAATCTGTCGACACCTTCACCTCCGTTATTTGACACGCCGACAATGTTCTCATAACCCGGATGACTGCTTCCACCTCTACATGAAGGGCTGACAGACACTGATGTCCTCTCTCCGCTTCCTAAAATATTTTGTCCACTAAATGTGGAAAAACCCAACCGAAACCCGTATGTTGATTAGTGGCCTTCCAGGACGCGTCCACAAAACATTTGAAGCCTGTGAACTAGGTATTAGTTGTGATCGAAAATACTATCTTTGACTTGCATGAGTCAAACGAAGACCAATTGTGGTCTACCAGGAACTTATTAACTACATGGGCTTCAAACCATTCCTTGTAATCAGACATAGCCCTTACCAAAATTAACCTATGATCTAAATCCTCATTCGAAAAGCAAAAAACATTTTTCGCTTTCCAAATCTGCCAAATAATCCAAGGAAACATTCCATAATTGACATGACTCGGAACCCTCCAGCATAGATAGTCTAGATTGCACCAAATTGATTTTACTGGAAACACTCTCAGAGCCGAAGGTAAGGAAGACAAAGCCCAAGCTTGGATTGTCGGTGGGCATTCAAGTAACATGTGAGTGATCGTCTCAAATTCCGCTCCACACCGCGGACACCTGGGATCACCACCCAGACCATGCTTAGTGAGACTTCGTAAAACTGGAGTGCATCCTGACAAAGTCTGCCAAATGAAATGTTTTATTTTGTTGGGACAATTTAATCGCCAAATTTTATTATAGAAAATGTCAAAAGAATGCCCAAATTGCTTCTGCTCAGCTCGCGGACCCCCTTCCGCTAAATTATAACCTGATTTAACTAAGTACCTACCAGTCTTTGTGAAATGCCACCCCTAGTAATTCGACCGCTGTCTTATCGGAATCCGAGTTGCCAAAATCAGTGTTACATCCCGTGGATCAAAATACTAATGAACTAATATCTCATTCCATGAACCAGTTCGCTGATCAATAAATTGATCAACCATAAGATTCGGAAATAAGTATAAATTAGACCAAATTGCCGGTCTCGGAGAGATATCTGGAATCTATGAGTGCTTCCACACCTTAACCTACTTACCATCACCAATCTTCTGAATAAGCCCATTAGACATCAATGGTCGGGCTGAGATAATATTGCGCCAACCATAGGAAGACCCTCATTTCAAAGATACTTCCATTATTCACTTATCCATATAATCTTTTCCTCTCCACACTTTAGCTAATAGTGAGTCAGGGAACTCCAATAATCTCCAAATCTGTTTTGCCAATAGTGTCATATTAAAATACTCTAAAATACGGAAAGCCAATCCTCCTTCGGATTTTGGCTGGCACAAATCCTCCCATTTTTTCCAATGTACACCTCCATCAGACCCCGAATTCTCCCACTAAAACTTTGCGATGGCCGCCTGTACTTTTTGTAAGACAGATTTTGGGAGCCGAAAACACGTCATAACGTAAGTTGGGAGAGCGGTTAAAATTGATTTTATCAATATTTCCTTACTAACCTTTGAAAGAAACCGGTTCGACCAACAAGCTACTCTCGCCTCTAATTTCTCTGCAACGAAAGCAAACACTCTCGCTTTAGAACCACCTATATTCTCTGGGAGCCCGAGGTACATCCCCATTCCTCCCAGATTCCTAACCCCTACAATTTATTGTATTGCTGTTATTCTCTCCAACCCAACTTTTTTACCAAATTGGATTGATGACTTATCAAAATTTATTATCTGCCCAGAAATTAACTCATATTCTGTGAGAACTTTAAGTATTTGTGTGGCCTCCCCTTTGTTAGCTTTACAAAAAAA
Source organism: Lepidium sativum (assembly GCA_023374145.1). NCBI lineage: Eukaryota > Viridiplantae > Streptophyta > Magnoliopsida > Brassicales > Brassicaceae > Lepidium > Lepidium sativum. Next base: position 8,082 of record JAKUCM010001891.1, read on the forward strand.
TAAAGTATCATCCGCAAATAATAAGTGAGATATTACCAGACTACCTCGAGCTATTTTAATGCCATTTATAAGATGTTGTTGAACAACCTTATTAACTTTGCCAATGAGTACTCATGTGCATAGTTTAAATAAATACGGCGACAGTGGGTCCCCTTGACGTAATCCTCGACCGGGGACAATTCGCCCTCTTGGGACCCCGTTGATTATGACCGATTATTCGACACTAGTTATACACCACATAAGACAACAAATCCATCGTTCACAAAAACCTAGTTTTTGTAAGAAAACCGCTATAAAATTTCATTTCACTCTATCATAAGCTTTACTCATGTCTGTTTTTATAGCCATATATTTCCCTCTCACCGTGCTGTTAGTTCGTAAAGCATGGATCATCTCCTGAGCAATTAAAATATTATGAGAAATCAAATGCCTCGCAATAAATGCCGACTGAGTCTCTGAAACAAGCTTTGGAAGGATTCTTTTAAGTCGCAAACACAAAACTTTGGAGATAACCTTAGACCCAATATTACATAAACTAATCGACCGACAATCAACCATCCTATTTGGCAGCAAAAATTTTTGGAATTAGACATTTTTAGTTTAATTCAAAGATTTCTCAAAACGACCAAATTGTAGAAAATTATTCACCAGAGAAACCAAATCCTCCTTAATTATGTCCCATGAAAATTGGTAAACTTGGCCGTTAATCTGTCTAGTCTGAAAATTTTATCTGGATTCATCAAAAACAGAGCTGTTTTAACTTCGAGGTCATTAGTGGGTCGCATCAACCACTGATTATCTACATCTATAATATGTCTCTCCACTTCATTGACCTGAATATTAAGACATCCATTACTCGTAAAAAGTTCAGAGAAATAAGACGTTGCTTCAGTGAACATTTCTTCCTCTTTGGCAACCCAGTTTCCCTGACTATCCATTAATCTTGTTATTCTATTACACGCGCTTCTCTGTTTGACTAGAGCATGGAAGAATTTGGTATTCTCATCACCTTCTTTTAGCCATTTGTTCCTACTTTTTAGTTTCCAATAGACCTCCTCTTTTATATACGCCTGCTTAAGATTTGCATTGGCTTCCACTAAAGTAATATGTGACACTGTGGAACCATTATGATACTTTTCGACCACTTTTTCAACTCTAATATCTTTTGCTTCCTAGGTTGTGCTTTTCACTACGCAAATGAGAAATTTCCAGACGACAGTTTCTAATTTTTCCTGAGAAGGAGACGACCCGATTAACATTTGTTCCCTTCCAACTACGCTCAATAATGTCTCGAAACCCAGTTTTCCCAATCCACTGTTTATCAAAACAGAAGCACTTAGTTCTTGTCCCATAAGACTGATCCTGAAATCTCCCCAAAATAGGTATGTGGTCCGAGCCTATCATATCCAAGTATTGAACTTTTGCTTTTGGGAATAACTCATGTCAATTACCATTGCCAGAAGCCTTATCTAGAACACAACTGACTATTCTGGTACTACGTACACCTCTCCAGGGCCAATAATTTCCAATCTTTGGTAATTCTAGAAGTCCACAATCTCGGAGCATTTGATTAAATGGCAATGAACAAGGTTATATTCCTCTGATCCCCTCCTTGCTTTTCGTGATTAAAATCACCACTTATTATCCATGGTCATATTCTAGTAATACCCATTCTTGTAAGATGTTCCTAAACTTGACATCATCTGCCTTGAACATGTTCACCATTAAAAAATGTAATATGTGATCTAACACCTAAGATATCTAATGATATATCTAGCATATTTGTATCTTTGTAATTTATTACAACATTGTAAGTGGCTCGATAAAATAGAGCTAAACCCCCACTAACCCCTACTGGTTCAACTGTTGTCAGGAATCTGTAACCCAAGTGCAATTGAATATTTTCCAAGAATTGAAATTTATTTTTAGTTTCTGATAAAAAAATAAAAAAATCTGGTTTAAAAGATTTCCAAATGTCACGCAAATAACTTATTGAAATTTTATTGTCAATACCCTCACAATTTCAACATAAAAACTGAAAAATCATAAATTAAATTTCATGGAACCTTTATCGTGCTCCTTAAGCTTGCTCTTTAGAATTTACATTCCTAGGCGTCTTCCTAGGTGACATTGTCCCCACCAACACCATCTTTTTTGTACATACACCTCGCAAAGGCGTCGTTGCCCAAGTCCTAGGCTTTCCAGCTCCCAACGGCGACTTTACCAGTTTTGCCTCCTTACATTTTTGTAGTTTTGCAGCCAATTCTTCATGGAATTGGGCTGCTTCAGTTAGTTCTTGTTGACTGTGCAAAACAGCCTCCAAAGCTATTTCGTCCAGAACATTCTCCTACAATGAAGTAGAGACTGCTAGCAACGTCCATGTGGACTCATCATTCTGCATCACATTCGATTGCATAGTCATCAAACAAGTCAGCTCCTCGGTAATCTCCATTTGTTCTGAACCAGGTTCATCCACCTGATCCGAGACCGTATTCCCCGCAACCATTATGATACCAACAACATCATCTAGAGTTTCTCCAACATTCTCCTGAAAAGGGGCCTATGTACCTTCTTAGCAGACAATGACAATTTGGCCACATCTATTTCAGTTTCCTGAGTATTAAACAGAAAATTTAGTCCCAATTCCAGACAGAATTGATTCGCAATATGTCTAGGTAATGTAGTTACCTTTTCACGTGCTACCAAGGTTTAGACTAGATGCAGAGACACCTCGGCCCCTCTTCTCTCCAACAGAGTTTCCTATGGCCATCTTAGCCTTGGATATACCTCCAGAATTTCGTTTACCCCCAAGTACCGCACCTTTGAAACTTTTATTTTGCTCAACAGCACCTAAATTCCTTTTCCTATCATTCCTTAATTCTCTATTCTCCGTTTCTAACTTCTAACAAGTCGTGCTGCATCGTCATCCTATAACAGATAGGACAATAACCCTCTAGTCTTCTATACTCGAACATTATCTTTGACTCCCTCCCTTCCTCAAATTCTAATATCAAACAAAAAATCAGAGGCTTCAAACAGGGAAGTTCTATAAGAACTTTTCTATTTACTACCTTTATCCTTATTATCAATCCTTTTGAGCTAGCAACTAAGCGATAGTTCTCTTCAACTTTATACTCAAACGGTATTCCAGTAATTTTAATCCGCAAACGTATAAAATTAGGATAATTTGTGTCTGCCATGGCTTTCCATGGAGCATACGAGACCATCCAACAGTCGAAATTGATAGATCCATTTTCTAGAACACTTACCATATCCGTCTCTGTCTGGAACTCAAACTGGAAGCGTCAATTGCCTAAGTTAAGGCCTTGAACTCGCCCCACTAGGTTCCAAAACTACGGCATTCGAAATAGGAAGGTATCCACATTCTGTACATGCGAATTCATATAGTGACCCATCATTGCTTTTGAACTTCTCGCCAATAAGGCAAAATTATCAATTTTGGTATCCTAATTTTCAACACACGAGGAGGTGAATTAGACTCCATAGACTTCTTATGTAGATTCAATTGAGACATTGGTAATTCTATAAACCAAAACTCACACCCGCCCCTTAATTTAGAGTAGATATATAAAACACAGCTCAATACTTTCCCGATTCTGTTTATATAAATACTTCACTCACGAAAAAAGTCTATCGTCAAATTCGAAAATGAATATATCCAAACAAAAATAGATATCTACTCCTACGATAACCACAATCGATTACTAATGACTGAGATAATAATTTTTCCAAAAATACATGCCTAACCCCTACAACATCTAAGCGATATTTCTCTTGTTGAATACTCCAAGATTGCTTATTGTGAATCACTCCCCACCTGACACATGATGCACAAATCACACACCAGTTAGTCCTAGTCTTTAAGGATCTCCATCAAAACAGTGAAAATCCTCAGAAACACTTTATCCATTAATACCAATAACATCCATATCAACCTTTGACGAAATTGACATACCCCATAAATTAATCTGATCCAATCTCTCCTTATCTCCACAATGCCGCAAGATAAACCCCACACCCAGAGATTCATATTGAGGCTAACCCAGATTAACTTACTCGTGTCTGAACTTATACTTGTGTATGAGTTCTCCACCAAACCCTTCTTCGCATTGCTACAAGAGACTCGTTCTAATAGTGAAACTAGTAGACCTAAACCGGACCTGTTTTCGAACACAATTCCGATAAGAGATTCCAAGTACCTTAATCAGCTATATACCCCTCTCCCTTTGTACCCAGTAATGTCGGTTGGAGGTAACAACAAAGTAGTTAGGATCACACTAATATTCTCAGCTTTGAAAGGTAATGTTTCCAGAGTGAAAAACCTTAGTCCTCTGACATAGAATTCCAATCCATATAGAGCTTACACTCAACGGCATAAACCAAAGCTCCATCTAGGTAATTTAAATGATGAGAGAAACCTAATTTTGGGTTTAGCATACATTATTACCGCTAATCCATGATGTAAAGGCTCCCATAAAAAAAAAAAAAAAAAAAAAAAAAAAAAAAAAAAAAAAAAAAAAAAAAAAAAAAAAAAAAAAAAAAAAAAAAAAAAAAAAAAAAAAAAAAGAGAGAGAGAGAGTCGAAAATCGTCATCGATGAATAAAACCCCAGAGTCGGCACCTCGATTAAATCGGAGATCGTCCTCGTCTGACTATCCGAGAAACTCCGACTCCTAAGCCTTCCGAGGATGGAACTGTATCTCCACTGCCCTTCCCGACTATGAGATTCGCTTCCCCACTCCGTGGATCCCCCGATATCGTTGAAATCGTCGCCTAAGGGTTTCGCCGGAAATCGCCTAGGGCTTCGCCGGAAATTGCCTAGGGATAAGTCACGTTTCAATTTCTTTTTATAAGTTTTTTTAAAGTTTATCTATTGTAATGGTATAGTTTATTTACTGTTTAGAAGTTTAAGAATTATTATAATATTGAAAATCTAATTAATATTTAGATTTAATGATCATTTATAATATTTATATATTTTTAGTAGTTATTTATATCACTTATAAAATTATAATGACTGTTTTTGCAAATAAAAAAGTTCACCTCTAAAATAGAGGAAGAAATAGTATTCCCCTAAAAAAAGAGAAAATAATATATTTTTTTTATTTAAGAGTCAAAAATAGAAGTGGATTGGAGAAATTTTTTCCTTAAAATAATATTTAGAGTAAAAAATAGAAGCGGGTTGGAGATGTTCTAAGGTCAATCATACAATTATTGCAAGTTTAGTCTAGAATCGTAAGCTCACAAACTCCATAATTTTGGTTACTCGAAGTTGTTTTCCTTAATTATTGGGATTTTCCCGTAATTAAGTTGCCAATATTTGAAATTCATATCATATCTTCACAAAGAAGAGAAAATGGTGGTGGTGGTGGTTACAACACGATAATAATGATAAAGAAGAAAGCTTATAGATGATGAGGAACGAGCAATTGATTACTGATGTGATTTGGTAACATGGCCCAAGCTGAACAAGGCTCAAATCACAAACCTTACTTTTTGGGCAAGAAGAAACAAATAGGCCTTGTGCTCAAGTAGTAAGGATACGGGACGTCGACACTTTTCAAGTTCCATTACCTATTATGCGAAATAAAAATATATTAATTTGGACACCCATATGGATATAAATCTTTGTTTTTAGTCTATTTTTATATATGGAAAGAGAATTGAGATGCTCTTCGGAAATTAATATGAGTTCTTCTATTGGCCTAAGATTTACCGTGAGTTATTAAATAAATGTTGACATAATTTTGAAGTCTAATATATAAAAATAAATGGAAATCGACTATATTTAGAAGTCATCTAAATATATGTTAAAGTTGTTTTTGGGAGTTCAAATAAGTTAGTTTTCCATTTGTCTTAGGTTTGTCTAAGTTATATAAGGAGGTGCTAAGATGTAGCACAACTTATGAGATTTTAGAGTTAAGGTTTTGAGGTTAGTTTTTCCCTTAACTTAATAAGAAAGAGTTATTTTCTTATACGTGTTTCTCAAGTTATCGAATTCTATATTTGGTATCAGAGCTATAGGTTCGATTGAGTTGTGCAACGAAGGAGAGCTTTGCCAAAGTCCTACACCATAACAAAAAAAACGATAAGAAGAAGAGAGACGGAACCGGACGATGGGAGACAAGAAAGATGAAGAAGTAAAGATCAAAATTGGTGAGACCTGCCCCTCGTCAATTAAGTGTCCCCATGCTTAGCAGCAGCAATTACGACCGTTTGGGGCAATGAGGATGAAGATAATCCTCAAGTTAATAAAGTTTGGGAAACCATTGACCCCGGAACCAAAAACGAAGATAAGAACAACATAGCTATTGCGTTATTATTTCAATCAATTTCTGAAGCTTTGATTCTTCAAGTCGGAGATCTAGACACATCAAAATCTATATGGGATGCAATTAAAACTAGGCATGTTGGAGTCGACAGGGTGAGAGAGGCGAGATTGCAAACCCTAAATACCGAGTTTGACAAATTAAAGATGAAGGAAGACGATAGTATTGATATGTTTGTGGGTTGACTGGCCGAAATCACAGCAAAATCAGCAGCTTTGGGAGAAACAATTGATGAACCAAAAATCGTCAAGAAATTTCTCAAAAGTCTACCGCGCAAGAAGTACATACATATAGTTGCTTCTCTAGAACATGTACTTGATCTCAATTCTACCAACTTCGAAGATATTGTTGGAAGGCTCAAGGCGTACGAAGAAAGAGTCGCGGAAGAAGAGGACGAGGACCAACAAGTAGATCAAAACAAACTCATGTACGCTAGCTTTGACCAAGAGAGATCTGGTGGAAGAGGAAGAGACCGAGAGTGTGGTGGTCGCGGTAGAGGAAGAGACCGAGGGCGTGGTGGCTGGAATAGACAAGGACGAGACAGGGAAAGAGACATGTCAAACATCACATGTTACCGCTGTGACAGACTTGGACACTTTGCTTCAGACTGCCCGGACAGACTACTTAAGCTCCAAAAAGCGGTTGAAAAGAAAGAAGAAGACACTCACGAGGCAGACAAATTAATGGTACACGATGTAGTTTATCTCAATGAAGAAAATGTGAAGCTAAGCATGTTTGAGGCAGATCACGATATAGCAAACATATGGTATCTTGAAAACGGTGCGAGTAACCATATGAGTGGAAACAAATCATTTTTCTTCGAGCTTGATAACAATGTCACGGGAAATGTGCGATTTGGGGATGATTCGCGTGTCGATATTGAAGGAAAAGGCTCAGTCCAGTTTGTTCTCGAAGGTGATGAAAGGAAAGTCTTAAATAATGTATACTACATACCAAGTTTAAGATCAAATATTGTGAGTCTTGGTCAAGCAACTGAAGTGGGTTGTGGAGTGAGAATGAAAGGCGACTAGTTGACACTCCATGACCGATTAGGAAGACTAATAGTGAAGATAACAAGGTTGAGAAACCGTCTTTACAAAGTCAAGTTGGAGGTGGATGGTACTAAGTGTTTGTTGAGTTCGGTAACTGAATCATTTAAGTGGCATTCTCGCCTAGGACACGTCAATGTTGATACGATGAAGATGATGATCACTAGAGGTTTGGTCTCGGGTATTCCGAGTGTTGAAGTAAAAAAGGAGACATGTGTGTCGTGTTTGCTAGGAAAACAGTCGAGGAAACCCTTTCTGCAAGCTACTACGTATCAAGCATCAAAACCTCTAGAGCTTGTTCATGGGGATTTGTGCGGACCCATTACACCAAGTACGCCAACTCACAAAAGGTACGTATTCGTGTTAATTGATGATCATACACGCTACATGTGGATTATCCTATTAAAGGAGAAAGGTGAAGCCTTCGAGAAATTCAAAATATTCAAGTCACTTGCGGAGCAAGAAACACAAGAGAAGGTTCAAACGCTTCAGACCGATAGAGGTGGAGAGTTTTTATCTTCAGAATTTCAAGAATTCTGTGACAAACATGGAATCAAAAGACACTTGACAGCACCATACTCTTCTCAACAAAACGGAGTAGTGGAGAGACGAAATAGAACACTAATGGAGATGGCGAGAAGTATCTTGAAGCACATGTGTTTGCCAAATTATTTGTGGGGGGAGGCAGTAAGACATTCTACCTATCTAATTAATAGAATCTCAACTAGATCTCTAGAAGGAAGAACGCCATACGATGTTTTGAAGGGTAAGAAACCGAACCTTGGACACCTTAGAGTGTTTGGGTGTATAGCTTACACTAGAACTGAAGCTGTTGGAAGAAAGAAGCTCGATGATATATTTAAGGTGTTGATACATTTGGGAATATAATCGGGTTCAAAAGCTTACCGTTTATATGATCCAGCCAGCAAGAAGATTACGGTGAGCCGTGATGTAGTGTTTGATGAGATCAGAGGGTAAAGCTGGAACGCTGAAACACGAGTCAATGCAGGACCCGAGACGTTTGAAATAAGTTGGAGGGAAGATAGACCTCAGCCGAGAACCACTCAAGCATCTCGAGATGTTAGTGAGAACGAACCTGAAGTAGATGAGAGTGTTCACGAGAGTATAGAAGTTGGGGATGAGTCCGAAGAAGAAGAAACAACTTCCGCCTCTCTGCATTACGAAGATCGAATAGAACAAGAAGCATGCCTGCACAATTTGATGATTATGTTGTTGTGGCAGAGGAAGAAAGTATACGGTTGTTGATGATAGTGAATGATGAACCGTGGAATTGGAATGAAGCAAAAGATACAGAAGTTTGGGTCGATGCATGTAGAGACGAGCTGAAGTCGATAGAAAGAAATAAGACGTGGACACTTGTTGATAGTCCCAATGGAGTAAAGCCGATAGGCCTAAAGTGGGTGTTCAAGGTGAAACATAATTAAGATGGTAGTATTAACAAATATAAGGCTCGTCTAGTAGCAAAGGGATACGTTCAACGTTACGGGATTGATTATGAAGAAGTGTTTGCTCACGTTGCTCGCATTGACACCATTCGCTTTGTGCTTGCTTTGGCAGCCTCTTATGCGTGGGAAATACATCATCTAGATGTAAAGACAGCATTCCTCCATGGAGAGTTGAAGGAAGAAGTCTATGTGACACAACCGGAATGTTTTGTTATCTTGGGAAGTGAAGGTAAAGTCTATAGGTTGAATAAAGCTCTCTATGGTTTAAAACATGCACCAAGGGCATGGAATGCCAAGTTAAATAAGAGCCTTCGGGATTTGAAGTTTCACAGGTGCTTGAAGGAACCATCTTTATATCAAAAAGGAGCGGATAAAGAACTTCTTATTGTGGTAGTCTACGTTGATAATCTACTAGTCACAGGTTCATCGTTAAGTTCAATACTTGAGTTCAAGAAACAGATGGCTGCAAGCTTTGAGATGAGTGATCTCGGTGCTTTAACGTACTATCTTGGGATTGAGGTTCAACAACTCAGTGAAGGATATATTCTCAAACAAGAGAGATATGCTTTGAAGATTTTGGAAGAAACCGGTATGAATTGTTGTAACCTTTCACATGTACCGATGGACATGAATCTGAAACTGTCCAAGGCTCCAACCGAGAAGAGTATTGACGAGAAAGAGTACAGACAAACCATAGGATGTTTGAGATACTTGCTTCACACGCGATCCAACTTGTCTTACAGCGTTGGTGTTTTAAGCAGGTATATGCAGGCTCCTAAAGAGTCACACGGAGCTGCTCTAAAGCAGGTTCCAAGGTACCTACGAGGAACGTCTACACTAGGACTTGCATTTAAGCGTAGGAACGTTGATGACGAAAGTATAAAACTCGTTGGCTATAGTGACAGCTCTCATAACATGGACATTGATGATGGGAGGAGCACGACGGGTCATGTATTTTACCTTGATGATAACCCGATTAGTTGGTGCTCACTAGAAACAAGAGACGACAGCTTTATCATCATGTGAAGCTGAGTTTATGGCTGCGACAGAAGCTGCTAAACAAGCTATCTGGCTGCAAGACTTATTGAGGGAAGTTGTCGGACAGGTATGTGAGAAGGTAACCATCCGAGAGGACAACATGTCGGCAATTGCTCTTACCAAGAACCCGATATTCCATGGACGCAGCAAACACATTCATACAAGATACCACTTCATAAGAGAATGTGTGGAGAATGAGTTGGTAGAAGTAGAACACGTTCCAGGTAATGAACAAAAGGCCGACATTTTAACAAAAGCTCTCTGCAAACTTAAGTTCAAGGAAATGAGGGACTGTATCAGAATGCATGACATGAGTGAAGAAGACTTCAAGCTTAAGGGGGAGAATGTTGACATAATCTTGAAGTCCAAGATATGAAAAGAAATGGAAATTGACTATATTTAAGAGTCATCTAAATATATGTTAAAGTTGTTTTTGGGAGTTATCCAAATAAGTTAGTTTTCCATTTGTCTTAGGTTTGTCTAAATTATATAAGGAAGTGCTAAGATGTAGTACAACTTATGAGATTTGAGACTTAAAATTTTGAGATTAGTTTTTCCCTTAACTTAATAAAAAAAAATTATTTTCTTATACGTGTTTCTCAAGTTATCGAATTCTATAACAAACAAATGACCATTCAATCGATTAGTTCTTACAACTACTAGCTAGCTCATGTTTTGTTTAAAGTAAATTGGAACCATGATTAGTTAGCTAAACAGACAAGTAAGCATCTTCTTTAAACTAGTGTTGCTTTAGTTTCGAAGGAAAAGCGAAACAAAAATAATCAAGACAAATGTTGACTTCTGAGTTCTGACCAATAAAATCATGTAACTGCTTGACATGCCATCACTTCTTTATATCAATTATATAGTTGCTTGCTTCGCCACCACATTTCTACATCTTTATGTCATCTTGTTGACATTTATTAGTATAATAATTCATTTCTACCTTTATTTCTCAACAGCATATGCTATTTGTTGTTAGATATCAATTTTTGCTAACGTATATTGTTGGTTATAAAGTATATTCATGCGTATATAATGGTACATATATATTCCTACTAACATTTTTTAATTATGAGCTTGATTTATTTGTTGGATACTATTTAGTTAGAATTCTTTTTATTTGTCCATATAAAATACCGTATAAATTGTCAAGTTTTTTTCAGTATGGTGGATAATCCAACTAATGATTTTGAAATTAAAGTCCAATTATTCTCTACTATCGGATGCATATTAAAAAAGGTTTAATAGTAAATTTTAGATAATGAGTTGGGCATTGTCGACAAAAAGTGACATAAGTTCTAATGATGACCACAAACTAATCTACCTTTAGGGATTATTTGTATGTCTATCGTTTTAAAGAATACTTCAACAACATAATATGCGATTGCATAGTGTGAAGCATATTGTTAACGAGGAAACGTTAAGTGGACAAAGGAATAATGTAATTTGACACCTTATTTAAAAAATAAATGACGCCAAAAATGCTTTATGTATCTAGCCATCTACATGAATCTCCACCTTTCAATTAAGTCTGTCCATTTTCTTTGCAATATCAAATAATTTTGATCCATTAGTTGTGTTAGAGTGGTGAAAGTTTTTCCATATGTACATTGAACTTAAGATTCGAATTGACTCCCATCACCTATGGACCTCTATAGTTTCATGTAGGCACTCTAAACATCTTGATGTAACCAGTGATTTGGATTGGATTAGTTTGGTTAGCTAGTTAAGTTGGAAGGGTCTTTGGGAAAGATGTAAAATTGGTCGTTAAACATATTTTGATTTTGATTCGGTCTAAACTAACAAACCAAAGATTGCTTCTAAAAAAAGATTACGATAAGCTTTTTTTATGTTTTTGTTTATGCAATCAGGATTCGGTAATCAAGAGAATTTCACATAATCTTGTTGAGGTTGTAAGAGGATAATGAGTTTGGGCGTAGAAGAAGCAAATGAGTGAGAGGAAGAGATGGGAAGAAAAGAATGGTAAGAGTAAATGAGAATGATGCAAGTAATGTGGAAAGCTTAAAATGTCCCTTTACGTCCCTTCTCCTCTTAAAGTTATACCTCATCTTTGGTCTTCTCCTTTTATTTCTCCCATTCTTTCTCTCTTTTTTCTTTAAAATAGTACTACTCCTTACTATTATTCAATACGATTTTCATCATCTTCACACATTCTTCCCTTATTATTTGATACTACTGAATTCATCATAGCTCTTAATTAATGGCTGTTCATCTTCCTTCTTTCTCATTACGTTCAATCTTCACCTAATTCTCATATGTCTACTTTCTGATGTTTCCATTTCTTCTGAGCAGTAACGGACAAGAAGCTACTTATTGCTCTTTGCAGCATCACCACACTCAATTCAATTTCATCAAACCTGGTATCTTTTCTTTTTCCCGTTTCATTATTATTTCTTAAATAATCCATTGCTTCTATTGATCGTTTGTGAAACAGGTGTTGTTCAATCAAGAGAAATTTCGTCGGTTGCGACAGTTCCGATGAATCCTCCACCGCCAAGACCGTCGCAAGTTATGGATTCGAGCAATGTGGTTTCCACTGGTCTTACACTTTCTCATGAGTTCTCACACAATCAAGAACACCTCCTTTCTTCTTTTCCTATGCTTCCCAGAGATCTCGCCGGAAATATTAAACGGCAAAGAGATGAATTTCACAGATTCGTTCAAATCCAGGTCTCCTATTTTACTCTATCTGAAACTGTGATTTACTTTCTTTTTTTTGTCGTAATACTTTTTTTTTCTCTAGCAGGGTGAGGAGCTGCGGCGCATGTTATTGGGAAACAGAGAGAGGCGTTACATGGAGCTATTGTACGCCACGGAGGGGATACTCGGACTGAAGATGAGAGAAAAAGAAGCGGAGTTGGAGAAAGCCACGCGCCGTCACGCTGAGCTTGAGCCGCGTGTAGCTCAACTCGCGGAAGAGGCGCGAACGTGGCAGTTACGAGCAGCGACGCGGGAAGCTGAAGTATCCTCTTTACAGGTTCATCTCCAACGAGCCCTATCGAGCCGACGAGCTATGGCGGAGAAACAGAAAACCATCGGAGGAGACGGCGGGGTTACGGAGGAAGCCGCCGACGATGCGGAATCGGTGTACGTTGATCCAGAGCGGATCGAAGTAATCGGACCTAGTTGTAGGATTTGTCGGAGTAAATCGGCGACGGTGATAGCATTGCCGTGTCGACATTTGGTTCTTTGTAAAGAATGCGACGACGGCCCAGTGCGAATCTGTCCGATTTGCCTCGCCGTGAAGATTTCCGGTATCGAAGTTTTGTTTTCATGAAGAAGATTTATTCATTAGCCTGTTAGGCCCATGGGCCCATCCACCTTCTCCAACCAAAGAAAACGCTTTCTTATAAGAAAAATAAATTAAAAATTGAGGTTCGGCCATTTTATATTTTGAAAAATACGCAAATTGTTTTCTTCGTAACTCCCCATAAAAAAAATCACAAATAATGGCATTGTTTCGACTTGATATCGGGACAATTGAGCTATAAAACTTATCTATAACTTAATTTTTAAATTCTATCGAAACACTACAAAATAATTTAAGCTATTCAATAACAATTTGTCGCTTATTTTGTAAACCATTTACAAAATCACTAAAATCCGTTACAGAATAAATTGTTTACAAAAAAGTATAAGGTATTATGTAATTTACAAATTGTAAAAAAATATTTGTTATTATAACGAAATATTACATATTAATACAATAATAAAAATTGATGAGATCCCAAATTCCAAATTCACATTTATATGGAGTTAAAATCTATATACTAATAAAAAGAAGGTTTTGAAACCTCTTAAGCAATCCAACTCATCTTTCTCAAACTCCTATATTGTTGCCACATCAGCTAGAAATATTTAGAAAAAAATAATTCAAAACAGTTATTTGCTTAATCACATTAACATTCAAAAGTCTCACATTAAATTAAGTTACATCTGAAACTTCTTTACAACTCGATTTTACGTGACCGGAAACTTCCCGGTCCGGTTTGGAAACGACACAATCTCTAATTATTATAAAAGCCAAATATGTTATATAAAACATTTTATTCTATTTTATATAAAATAATTTTTTTATATTATTTTTCTCTTTCATATAGTTATATTATTCAAAACACAATATATAAAATATTTGATATGAATACCAATATATAGCCGATGACAGGTGGTCAAGTGCTGTTGTCACTTTACAAATCCTCAAGGCACCAGGGATCGAACCTCCTACCTGCAGAGTAGGAGTGGGATTTAAAAGCCAGTAGGTTAGTTGACAAAAAAAAAATACCAATATATAGAGTGCCTATTTAATATATGATTTATGTGTAATATAAATGAATAGTCATGTGTCATTTAAATTAAATAATCTTCTGGTTATATTATTGATTAGAAGTCATGTGTAATATATTGTATGTCTCTTTGCATTAGTAAATTAGTAACGTTTAGTAACACTTTCAAGAAAACCAGAGAGATCAATGTCATAGTTGATTCATATTCCCCCCTTGATCACAACCAATGGACTAAACGTTAGACATTAACTAAACATTACATTAAATTCCCCCACTTTGTAATTTACTCACCAAAACCCACTATCTCACATTAAATTTACATTTTCGTATACAAATATTAGTCTCTCGCCTCAGTTTCTCAAACTCTTTGAGAGATAACAAACCACCATATTAACGCCTCCATCTCCACTTACCAAAAGATGACACCACAAATTACCGTCCCCTCTTCCAAATCATTCACTTTTGATATCTTTGATGAAATAAACGGCGAATTATGAAGTGAAGAGGTCATTGCACGACTCATGCATCATTGGGAAGCTAGGAATTTCAAAAAGAGCAATATTCTAATGGGCATTGAACTCCTCCCTCCTCTTGGACTCCAAGGTACATTGACATCTATTTCTTCTAAATATTATTTAGATTTTTATAGGATTTGAAAAATAGATCGAACTTTTTTGATATTACTGTTAACAAAAGATAATGTTTGATGAAGATATTTGAAACTAATCTAGATCTTAATTACACACTTTATTTTAGCTAATAGAATATGAGTTAAAAATAATATGTATATATATATATTGATTTGTTATTATAACTAAACAAAAATATAGATGCATATTATTATTCTCTAACCATATAAGTGAATTACTTAAACGTATGATTTAAATATTAAGTTACAACTTCACTAAATTATTTTTTTCTTAAAATTTTCTTAAAAACACTTTTACATCAACATGTCATTCAATTATTTTGTGATGATGCTTCAGAAAACTTTTTATATTAAAATTAATATATTATGTTAAAAAACTATGCTACAATAGATATATTATTGGATATAGAATACAAGCAAAGCAAACAAATCTATCAAAATGACATTGAAAATAGAAAACGATAGTAGGATTTATGAATCATAATCACAAACATAGAGAATTTAAAAGAGAATAAAAGAATATGAATATATGACCAATGCTCACAGCTATCTCGAATCTACAATTGCAGAATTTTCTCCATTCGCGATTCTCTGCTTCAATTGTTGAATATTGGTGGTTAAAATGCATAATTTTCCCGAGATTTTTCCATTATGTTAAATTATTTTAATCCTATTTAACCGGTCAAATAAATGGTTTACTTGAAAACGTTACTAAATGTTACCAATTTACGTTGCAAACAACCTATTTAATATTTTTTGATGTTTTACAAAAATCACATACCTATACTAATAAAAGTTAATTATTAGTATAGACATTCAACCGTTTTACAAAGTATTTATCTTTATTAGTCGAACTCATAAGACTTTAAAAAAACTATTAAAAAGTTGTCAAAAATATTTTAAATTTTTCTTAAATATTATGTATAATTATATTCGAGTTTACTTGCTAAAATATTTATATAAAGATACAAAAAGACCAAACTTTTATGAAAATTTAAATGGGAAAATAAATATGTTAAACAAAAATATATATAAATACATATATAGTATAAGAATTTGGCGTAGCCTGGTATGTAAAAAAAACGCACAATAGACACTAACAACTTCCTAACTCATTTCCTCATCTTCATTTACTTTCTTTCTTTTGGAAATTCTTTTTAATATTAAAAAAAAAAACTGTTAAAATACATTGTATTAGATAATTCAATCATTTGTATGTAAATAAATGCACAAATAAACATTTTTGTATAAAATTGCAAAGAAAACCTCAATGCTCACTGGTGGCGTCACGACTTCGCGTAGTGGCATTACCAATACCAAACCTAAATGCTCACGCTATTTCCAACTTCCAAGTATCCATTTATAATCGTAGAACATTATTATAATAATATCTTATAAAAAGACAGATATACTACATAATACTCCACCGATTGAGAAATAGAGAGTATAAAATGTGAAATTAATTTTCCTTAAAGGTTTGAATAATATACTAAATCCATGAGTTTGTGAGTGTATGATGATGCAGAAAATAATTGGAAAGGCTCAAACATGGACGGTCCAATCTTCTTAATAATTATTGTACACGTTGCCTTTATTAGTAATAATACAATTAGCCATGGGCAAAATACTCAGATCCGAATATCCGAGTTAGAATCGACCCAAAAATTCGGCTCCAAGTCGGATTCGGATAATAGAGAAAATAACCATTGCATAGCTATGTCATGGACTTGCGGGTATCAGGTCGGGTCCGAGTCGGGTTCGGGTAGTAGAGAAAGTAATCATTGGGTAGCTATGTCATGGACCCGCGGGTATCGGGTCGGTTCCGGGTATACCCGAAAACAAAACACGCTTCTTTTTTTATATTACCGACCTTTCTTCTCCCGTACACACGCAAACGTAAATCGCAGCCAAAGTTCAAACAAAAATCATTCAAGCTGGAAGACGAAGTTGAACCTCGACTCCATTTCTCATCTTCACCAGAATCACCACGAGTGTTGTTGACAACATCGGCATCATCGAGAGCCAAATCACATATAAGTATCTCACTTCTCTTTGCTTTTTTTTTTAGGGTTTCATGAAATTAGCTTAAAATTGTTCAATTTCCATGGAATAAGCTTATGATTATAATGTTTTTATTTTATATTTGAGTTGATTTTGGTCATTTAATCATTAGGAGCAGATATTAGGGTTTATACAATTTCAAATTTTTTTGGGGTTTTTTGATTTGAAGCTTATAATCGATCAATTCTTAGTTATTAAGCTTATATGGATATGAAATTGATTATCTTACAATTTTGTTTTGGCCTGTTGATTTATCATGAATTTTCGAAAAGATGATTATGGGTTTGACTTGGTGCTGCGAGAAGAGTTGGTAAAGGTTGTAAAGAAAATTGAAGTGGCATGATTTTTAGTGGTTGCATTGGTTTTAACCAATATAAGCATAGGATTATTTAGGATTTATGCAATGTCTGTCCTTTATCTATAAACAAAACCTGGGTTTCATTATCTTTTTTGTTACAATTCGATTCAGTTTAAGAAACATAATAAAACACTCGTAATTTGTGTGCAGATGGCATCGTGTGATTATCCTCCATGTACGGAGGATGACGAAGATGTCAACACTCCAAATTCAAAACCTGCAACCGCTAGTAAAGGAAAGTGAAAAGGATTCAATGATGATAATGGTGATGCTAAATTAAATAAGAAATAGAGGAGCCAGGTCTGGGAAAATTTCACAAGGCTGGAAGACAACTATGACAGATGCAATTACAACTACTGTAAGAAAGAATTTTCTTGTCCTACATCTTCTGGTACGTCGAACTTGAAGAAGCACTCAGAATCTTGTAAGGACTACAAGGTATGGCTCACTCAGAAACAAATGGTTTTTAGTGGTGACGCTAGTCTGCGATTAGGAAAGGTCTCTGATAAAGAAGTTAGAGATGCTTCGAATGAACTGCTTGTGTGTGCTGAATTGCCATTAGCTTTTATTGAGTGTGTTGATTGGAAAAAAAATTGTAGTAGAGTTACACTACCTAGACCACACTCTCGCAGAACAGAAGCTAGAGATATTGTTGACCTATATAGAAACAAGAAGGCAGAAATTAAGAAACTTCTAAGGAAAAACAATCAGAGGTTGTCATTGACAACGGATATATGGGTCACTCCTAACACTATGGCTAGTTATATGGTTATAACAGCCCATTTAATTGATGAAAATTTGAAAATGAAGAAGTTAATCATTGGTTTTTAAAATGTCCCAGATCATAGAGGAATTACAATTTCAAATTGTTTGTTTGATTGCCTAGCTGAATGGGGTATTAAACGGGCTTTTAGCATCACAGTAGACAATGATACAGCAAATGGAACTGCTATATATAGATTTAGTGAACGGTTTAAGGTAGTTGGAGATGATGCTTTGGTTTTGGATGGAGATTTCTTACATCTAAGGTGTGATGCACATATTCTGAATTTAGGGGTTAAAGAGGGACTGCTGGAAGTAGATGCAAGTGTCTCTGCAGCTAGGAATGGAATTCAATACATAAGATCTTCTGGTAATAGAGAAATATCGTTTCAGCTACGGGTAGACACTGGAAAAATTACTAGGGGTACTATTCCTTTAGACATGCCAATAAGGTGGAACTCGACCTATTTGATGCTTAATCAAGCATTGAAATTTAGATTAGCATCTGATAAGATGAAAGAGGAAGATAAACCATATAATGACTACTTTTCAGAAGTGGTTGATGGGAAAAAGAGAGTAGGACCACCGGTTTCTAGTGATTGGGTATCAATAGAAGCTTTGATGAAGGTGTTGGCTCTATTCTACAATAGTACCCTTGTCTTCTCAGCTTCTACATCTGTTTGCTCATACATGTGCTACAATGAGATAGTTACAATTGCTAGGAATCTTATTTCCTACAGCAAGGGCAAGAATCAAGCTTTGCAGATTAAATCTATTGGTATGATTAAGAAGTTGGATAACTATTAGAGTAGTGGGGAAATTAATAAGTTGATCATTGTTGCAAGTGTTTTTGATCCATCTAAAAAGATGAAATTTGCTCATTTGTGCTTTGATATGCTCTATGGTAAAGACAGTACACAAGCTATTATTCTCAACAATTCAGTCATGGATATTTTGAAAATATTGTTTGAGGAATATAGTCCGATACTTTTGCTCAAATGGATGTTGAAAACGATTTGGGTTATGAGAGGATGGATTCTCTATACAAGGAGCTTGTTTCAGACATAGGAATTCAGGATCCTAGTACAGAATTAGAGATCTATCTAAAGAAGAATATAGAGAATCCTAATTTAGTGGTTGGAGCACATTTCGATGTTCTGTCTTAGTGGAAAAGTAATGCTTTGAAGTTTTCCGTTCTGTCTGCAATTGCAAAGGATATACTTGCAATGCAAATATCTACTGTGGCTTCTGAATCAGCTTTTAGTACTAGTGGAAGGGTATTGAATCCATCCAGAAGTTGTCTTACACATAAAATGATTCAAGTCTTGATGTGTCTTCAACAATGGTTGAAATCAGAGTTTCATATGAATGATAAAGTAGCTCTAACTATTCAGGAAATACTATCAGATATTGAACTGCAAAATGATCTTATGAAAGGTATGAAACATTTAAATTGTTACATGATTTTTTTATCAGATTTCTCTATTGTTACTAACTTGTTCAATGTTTTTTGTTTCATAGAGTTGGAAGATTATGGAGATTTATGTGGCTAAAGTATCAGGTATAGAGTAATCATAACTTTGTCTGCTTATAATCATAATCGGTACTTATGTGAACATATGTAAATATCACTTGAGTTATGTTAATTAATAGTATTTCAGTGAATGACGAATGCTTGGAGTGAAGTTAATGGAGTGGAGGATTGCAATATCTTTGTTTCAAGCAAACAATTCGATATTATAAATCTTTGTTTTATACTTAAGCAGCTAAACTTATTTGACCATCAGTATTTTATTATGTTATAAAACTTTCTTCCAATTTCCAGTTTCAGTTCTTTTTTTTTCATTTTGGGTATTTTTACCCGAATTTTGTTTTTACCCAAAAATTTTGTTTAAAATCTGGATCCGAATCTGGAACCGGAACCGACCCGAACTGATTTTGGTTCTAATATGGGTATTCAATGTGGAGACCGGATTCGATTCGGAACCTGTCAGACCCGACCTGAAACTGAACCGATTTAAATTCAGTTCTTAAACGGGTATCAAAATCATATACCCGAAAAACCTAGATCCAATCGATTTCTACACGGAACCGATCTGAATACCCGAATGCCGAGGGCTAAATACAGTTATGACATTTCCATAGTTTGAATATAGGAAATGCCAAATTGGTTTCATTCGGGTAGTTGGGATGATTAATCTAATGATTTGGTATTAAATTTTATTCATACCCACTATAATTATTATAGTAATTTAAAATTTGAATTTTAAAAATGATCTTTAGATTACAAAGAGTCTTGTCAGTTCACAATAATATCGGAATAGATCTTCAAATCTAAGTTTGGTCAGACAAACTTTCCTAAATGAGTTTCATCAATTGGAATTATCATTTCCACGTGACAATAATGCGATCCAACTATTCATGTGACTCCTTTTGTCCCTCAATTAAACAATATATGATGCATCACTTCGATCGGATTGGATCTATCTCTTTCATTCAATCTACTTTCGTCAATTATATGTTTAGACATAGCAAAAACAAAGAGAAAAATGTCCAATACTTGTACCAACACGTTCACTTTGATTGATGAACTATGTTAAGATTCAGAGTTTTTAATGAATAGTAATTTCGCATTATTTCACCAACCATATTATTTGCTATTTTTTCCAACGACAAAGATCCAATCAATAGCGTAAAATAGATACCTTAAATCTTTTTTTAATTCGTTGTTTATATACTTACTAGTACTACTTTGCTATGTGATAATTATAAGTATTAATTTTACCTAGATGTTTTTCAGTGAAAAGACGTTTAACTATGGCCTTGTTCGTTTGCTGGTCGCTGGCGACTGCGACCGCGACCAGCGACTGCGACCAAAAAATTTAGTTTTTGTTCGTTTGACAGTCGCTGCAATCAGTCGCTGTGTTGTTCGTTTAGTGGTCGCCGGCGACCAGCGACTGATCGCTGGGTTTTTTTTGTGAATTTACTAAAAATAAAGGTAAATTAATAATTTTGAATTTTAGTCGCCGCAAATCGCTGTTTTAAACAACGATCAAAAATTGCAATCGCTGGTCGCTGAACCAGCGACTACAAAACGAACATGTTGTGGTCGCGGTCGCTGGTCGCGGTCGCCAGCGACCAGCAAACGAACAAGACCTATTTCTTCCAATAATCTGGTTTGATGAAAATAATAACATTATCAGTGTTATAATATTAAAGGACATCTATGTATATGGCATATCAATAATTAATTCAGTGTAAGAATACAAAATAACATTTTGTGTTAATAAATTAATGGCATGAAATTGGATAAGATCCGAGTTTAATATATCTCGTAAACAACCAAATTTCGTGAACACAACTTGGTCTTCTCGGGCTTTTGCATGAGCTATATCTAACATAGTGGAAATATAGAGTGTGCGAACAGTGTCAATTAAAAATGGTCTAACAAAATTGACGTAGACAAGTGACAAGTTCATTGGCCCAAAAATGAATACGTTAAAATTGCTCAATCAAACTATGTGTAGATTGATGATAAAGGCCGTATGTTTTCAAGCCCATCAACCAAATATTTATACTTCACACGTGGAGTGTAAGTACAGCACAGCATCACATAAAGTAACATATATAGAATATATAATTTATAAACGACAAAATAAGTATCTTATCCTACAACTACACAATTATCAAGAATTAGGCTTTGGATTATGAACAAATAAAGGTATAAAGTAAGTGGATTTTGCTTTATAATAATCAAATGTATTAGTTTTATAAAAGTAAGTGGAAGAGAAACTAAAACGAAAACTGATGTGTTTCGACATAGGAGACATTGTTTTGCCTTGTGGCAGTTTCTAGATCTCTTATTGTAAACAATGAACCCTAATGATCTCACAAACTCCATCAAACTTGTAGCGTAAGCCTGTTATTTGGGTTTATTTAATTAACTAATTCAAGTTGTTAATTGTATGGACTTTTTATCAATTTTATATTTATTTTGTTTTTCAATGAATTCTTTTATAGCAATAATTAGTGGTCTGGTGCGCCACGAATCTTGTTCCCCTTTAGAACTCATCCCATGTGACAAACTCGACGATCAAAACAACTATATTGTTAATTATTGTTTTTAAAACCTGTCTGCTAATTACGCTACGGACACATGTAATTTACTTGGTTGTTGTTGTTGTTTTTTTTTCTCTCAACAAGATCGTATATTACTAATTATAGAACTCTAAAGTCAAACCAAATAAGACAATATAACATTTATTTTGTATAATCAGGGACTCTTAAACCTAACTCTAGACTAATTTTAAGACTTATAAGAATCTGAATCTCTC
>JAKUCM010001892.1:0-34128 GCA_023374145.1 Lepidium sativum
TTATTCTATGTAGAGAAGTGCTCATTGCTAAACTAAAATTAGTAGAATAGCAAAGACTCATTATTGGAATAAGAATAGCATGGGACAGTCCGCCAATATCTCATCTATTATTTGTGGACGATAGTCTGTTCTTTTGTAAAGCTTCCAGAGGGGAGGCAACACACATACTGAACATTCTTACCGAGCATGAATTACTCTCGGGACAAAAGATTAATTATGATAAATCCTCGATACAATTTGGTAAAAAGTTAATTGAAGACAGTAAATTTGTAGTCCAACAAATTGTGGAGATTAAGAATTTTGGAGGAATTGGAACGTACTTAGGCCTGCCAGAAAATATTGGTGGGGCTAAAGCGACAGTCTTTGCATTTGTGGGGGAACGGTTGCAGACAAGAATAGCTAATTGGTCATCACGGTTTGTATTAAAAGGGGGAAAGGAATTACTGATTAAATTGGTTCTTACAGCTTTGCCAACATATGTCATGTCTTGTTATAGATTACCAAGGACAATGTTAAGGATAATTAATTCGGCAATAACACAATTCTGGTGGGCAAATTCGGAAACATCTGGAGGAATACATCGGAAAAAATGGCAGGAATTATGTAAACCAAACTTCGCCAGACGACTGGGCTTCGGGATTCTCGAGGATTTTAATATAGCACTACTAGCTAAACAAATATGGCGACTGTTAGAGTATCCAGATTCTCTCTTGGCCAAAGTGTTGAAAAGGAAATATTATAAGAATAAGTGTCTGATGACAACGGAGCTGATAGCCTCCTCATCATAGGCTGACGAAGTATTATTTCAGCCCGATCATTGATATCCAAAGGTCTTATTAGAAGGATCGGAGATGGTAAGGACATAAAGGTGTGGACAGATGCATGGCTTCCGAACATTACTCAACGACCAACGTATTGGGCGGATGTTTACTTATTTCCAGAACTGATTGTTGACCAATTTATTGACTAGAAGTCAGATACATGGAAAGAAGTCCTAGTGCATCATTATTTTGAACTGAAAGACGCTTATTTGATATTGGCTATCCAAATTCCGACAAGGAAGTGTAAGGATTATTGGGGGTGGCATTACACAAAAATGGGATGATACACGGTCCAATCTGGATATAAAATGACTAACGATGGATTGGGTGGATGACAGGTATATAGGGCCATCATTTGGGGCAACATAAGACGATTTGGAAATTAAATCGTCCAAATAAGATTAAGCATTTTATCTGGCAAGTTTTGACATGTTGTACTGCGGTTTACTAGAGTCTAGTCAAAAGAGGTTTGGGCAATGACCCTCGTTGTCCACGATGTGGTGTGGAACTGGAAACTATAAATCATTTATTATTTGAATGCCCGCCTGCAGTCCAAGTGTGGGCTTTGTCCCTTCTTCCGTTTGTGCTGGGGGTGTTCCCTGTAAATTTAATATGGTATAATCTTGACTATATTTTTGGAGGGTTCCAAATCACGTCACCACAAAAAATAATGTTTTCATGGATTATTTGGCAAGTTTGGAAAGCAAGAAATGTCTTTTGTTTCATAAACAAAGATCTAGATCCTCGCTTAATTCTGAATAGAGCAGACTCAGACTATTTAGAATGGATGGCGGCCAGAAAAGACTTTACAAAGTCATGTGACCGAGTTAGGTCTAATATCGACTTGTATAAGGTAATTTCGATATTCTCTACCACAGCAGATCTAAGTTTCACAAGATATAAGTGCCTTGTGGACGCTTTCTGGAAAGATACCGACCAATATACGGGTTTAGGTTGAATTTGTTTTTCAGATTTGGTGGACGGAGTAATTACAAGAGAAAAACGGAGCCGCCGAGTCTTTCGTCTTTGCATGCGGAGGTGGAAGCAATAATCTAGGCTTTGAGATCACTACTGGAGAGGACTTCCAGCAACCGAAGTCTTCATTCACGCAGTGCTTTCTCTCGGTAATTCCTATAACTCTGAATCACAGAGCATATGCGTTAGCTTGCTAGCCCGAGTATCTACACGTGGTCTAGAGCTACCAGCTCTTTGTTTAAAGTCCTAATTCCGACATATGTTGTCGTTGACAAAAAAATCTATATTTTATAGTAAAATAGATTAACACTCCTTATATTCAAAATCAGCTGAATTATCTTATTCCATCCACAATACTCAATTGAATTAGACGTTCCTTAGACACCGTTTATAAATAGTTGAACAGTGAAAAATTAATATATTAAAGAAACAACGCTAAAAAGTAGGTTAAACAGTTAATTTGTTTCTAATTTAATTAAACAGCAATTCCCGTATCTATTTTCTTCTAATTTAAAAATTTATATTATAAATCATATCTTATAATTTAATAATTATTTAATGGTTGACAAAAAAAAAATTATTTAATGATAAAAAATAAAACGACAACATAAATTAGAGAATGGAAGATTGATCTTATCTACCAAAGAAGTTGAGTGGATAAAGAAAAGAAGAAGAAAGAATTGTCGACGTACGTTTCCCACATCTTAACACAACGTGTCGTCTCGTTGCCATGCAAAATCGCCACCTGATCTTCATCTCTTGTCTCATCATCGTTCTTGTCTAAAACATCAATTTACTTTTGGAGTTGTATCTATATAATATCAATCAACAATAGCAAACATAATCATTGTATCTGTTTTTATCAAAAAGAATGGAATTAATCAACGACTTCCTCAACTTAACTGCTCCTTTCTTCTCTTTCTTTGGTCTCTGCTTCTTCTTGCCTCCTTTTTACTTCTTCAAGTTCTTGCAGTCTATTTTCTCGACCATTTTCTCGGAAAATCTTCATGGGAAAGTTGTTCTCATCACTGGTGCTTCTTCTGGCATAGGCGAGGTTTAGTTGTAACTCATGCATGTGTTTTTTCTTTTCAAATATCCTGAGAAATATTATTGATTCGAGTCTATATAATGATCAGCAATTGGCATATGAGTATGCAAGTAGAGGTGCATGTTTGGCCTTGACCGCTCGAAGGAAGAATCTTCTAGAGAAAGTGGCAGAGATTGCTTATGAAATCGGATCTCCCAATGTTATCACCATTCATGCGGATGTCTCCAAACCTGATGATTGTAGACGCATCGTTGATGAAACCATCACCCATTTCGGTAGATGTAAGACATCGAAACCGCATCAATCGATTGATCTTTCGCTATCAAAACCGATCATTCACAAGTTTTAGTACAACAAACTTTGACTTGACTTGCTTTGGTCTTGCAGTGGATCATCTTGTAAATAATGCTGGAATAACGCAGATTTCAATGTTCGAGGACATTGAAGAAATAACAAAGACAAAAGCAGTTTTGGTAATCTTGATTATAAATACCTTAAGCCATATATATTATCTTAATATATATTAACCAAATATTTTTGTTGTTGATCTGTTATAATTAGGACACAAACTTCTGGGGATCGGTATACACAACTCGTGCTGCACTTCCGTATCTTCGACAAAGCAATGGTAGAATTGTGGTTATGTCTTCTTCTGCTGCGTGGCTAACTGCTCCAAGGATGAGCTTTTACAATGTAAGTCCATTTATACACTGAATTTTCCTTAATTAGGACAGAACGACACATATTATATAATTTTATTAGTTTGTTGACGTATTAATTAACCACAGTTAAGTGAAGATTAGGACCGAATATACTGAATATTTTAATTTTATGGAGTATTAATCTATAAAGGTTATGTTCTTAATTAGGCAAGCAAAGCAGCTTTGTTGAGCTTCTTTGAGACGTTGAGGATTGAGTTTGGTAGTGATGTACACATTACCATAGTCACACCTGGTTATATAGAATCTGAGCTCACACAAGGCAAGTACTTTTCCGGTGAAGGCGAACTAATATTCAACCAAGACATGAGAGACGTAAGATATATATATCTTCAACTCCTTAAGCAATTGTTGAGTTGTGTAAAGGTTGCTTATGTTTTAAATGTTGAAAAATCAGGTTCAAATAGGACCATTTCCGGTCGCATCGGTTACAGAATGTGCCAAGGGAATAGTGAACGGTGTGTGCCGGAAACAAAGATACGTGACGGAGCCGGCGTGGTTTAAGAACACATACCTTTGGAAAGTGTTGTGTCCTGAGACAATTGAGTGGGGTTGTCGATTGCTGTTCATGACCGGATCTAATGTGTCAGAGGAAAACGCACTGAACAAGAAGATCATGGACATTCCTGGTTTGCGTAGTGTTCTGTATCCTGAATCTATCAGGACGCCGGAAATCAAGTCGGAGTAGAGTGAGGTTCGATACATAAGTTTAATAAAAGAGAGAGTTCGAATGTATCTTAGAATCTGTTCAATGAGTAATAATAATCTGAGATGTGGATCATAATGTAGGTTGGTTTTAGTCACATGTACTTTGGATCGTGTAAATGAATACTTCTCTTAGTACCAAACATGTGTAGAAAACAGAACGGAAAAATTCAACCAAACTGAGTGAAACCGAACTGGTCAGCTTTATTTAGGCTTAGAGATCAGAAGTTCAGGACAGAAATCTCTAAGCCAAAAGATCACACGAATCCATGATGATTCAACCACAAATGTTTCCCCTTGCAGATTCCGTTAACAACTGCCCTAACAAACCCCACCTCATTAAAAAACTTAGAGAGAAAACCTCTTGGGACAAAACTTTTTTAAGAAAAAAAGATTGTGTAATTTACGAGAAAAGGGGCCTATGATCATTCTTGGGGAAGGTCTAAAAGTCTTAGTTTGGGATAGATATGATCACAAATTTTTAGATTTGTGGCTTTGGTGAAAATATCCACCAATTGATCTTCACTTGGTGTAGCATGGGAGAGTTATCCCTTCTTCAATTTTCTCATGGACTTGTGACAATCTATCTCGATGTGTTTTGTCCTTTCATGAAACACAGAGTTGGATGCAATGTGGATTGCAGCTTGATTGTCACAATGCATGGTGATTGGTTTTGATGATTCGATGCCAATGTCCTTGAGTAGAACCTTAACCACGTGAGCTCACTTGTAAGTTTCCTCATAACTCGGTACTTGGCCTCGACACTAGAGCATGACACTATCTTCTATTTCTTAGTATTCCATGTCATCAAGTTACCTCCAATGAAAGTGCATTACCCTGTTGTGGATTTTCAGTCATTCCGGTCACTGGTCCAATCTGCATCACAATAACCCACAATTTCGGTGTTGTTATTATTTCCCATCCAAATGTCGCGATCTTGACTTCCTCTTAGGTAACTGAGGATCCTTGCCATCATGCTCCAATGATGTACTGTGTGGTTTTGCATATGTTGACTCACTTGATTTACCGTATAATATATATCCGCCTTTGTGATTGTCAAATAGATGAGTTTGCCCACAAGTCGTCTATATTGAAGCGCATCCTTGTAAAGTTCATCATTTTGCTCTCCGTTTTGACTCACCTTGTAGCCATCTTCAAGAGGTGTGTTAGCAGTTTTAGAACCTAAATTTCCTATTTCATGAAAAAGATAAAGAGTGTACTTCCGTTTAGAAAGAAATAGGCCCTCCGAAGAGCGGCACACTTCGATTCCTAGGAAGTACTTTAGTTCCCCAGGTCCTTAATATCAAACACACTTTTAAGATAATTTTTGGTTGAGGAAATACCGTCCTTGTCATTGCCAATAATGGTCAAGTCATCCACATAGATAAGGACTACAATCATACCATTCAGACCATTGGATGTAAAGAGTGTATGATCCGATTCCGACTTATGAAAACCATGATCTCGGAGAGTAAAGCTTAATTTATGATACTAAGCCCGAGGAGATTGCTTAAGTCGAGAGACGTAAGACTCACCCGAGGCGCACAATCCCTTCAAGACCGGGAGGTTGATGCATGTACACTTCATCCTTAAGTTTTCCTTTCAAGAATGACATTCATTTGCCACAGTTCCCAATCTAAATTTGTGGCCAAGGATATAACAACCCGTATCGTATGGAGTTTTGAAACGGGTGCAAAGGTATCAGTGTAGTATTCCCCGTATGTTTGGTGAAACCTCTTGCAATCAATCGACATTTTTAGCATTCAATACCCCCATCACTCTTGTATTTGATAGTGAATATCCATCGGGAGGTGACAGCCCTTTTTCCCGGTGGCAATTCCGCCTCATCCCAAGTAGGGTTCTTTTTCATCGCATTGCGTTCATCCATGATTGCATCTCTCAACTTCTTGCGGTTTTTAGCCTCCTAATAGCTTTTTGGAATCTGTCTAAGCTCAACTTTGCCAAGAAACACTTTATGATTATAAGGGACAAAGTCCAAAGAACAAACCGTTTGAGTTGGATGTGCCACAACATGATTATTGTAGCAAAAATGTGTTTTGATCCAATTTGAGTGATCCTTCCGCGGACGTGTACTCCGTCTTAATGGATATGCCTCATTCTCACTTTGGATTGTCTCCTTCGGTACCTCCGGGAAATTTGTTTTCTTGTTGTGTTCCATCATTTTCCTCGGAGGTTGTATTTGATGGTGACATTGAATAACTCATTGCTTCATTTGTCCCATTTTCTTCCCGTGATTGAGGCATACTCGGGGTGTTTGATTCACTTCCACCGATGTGTTGAAGGAGTGTTCGGAGGCTCTCATTTCGATCTTGCATTGTGTTGGTGAGGTCTTTAATTTCATCCCAATTAGACTTGTCAAAGTAACCCTTGTCCTCTAAGAATTTTACATCCCGAGAGACATAAAATCATTGATTTGTTGGGTCAAAGCACTTGTATCCCTTTTGTGTTGTTGAGTATCCAAGAAACATACACTTTGTGCTTTTGGGATCAAGTTTGTGACGTTGTTCTCCTGGAATCAAAACGAAACACACACACCCAAACACTCTTAAATATTCAATGAGGGGTTTTGAGCCATTAAGTACCTCATATGGTGATACTTCTTGCAGAATCTTGGTAAGGATTCGGTTGATAAGGCAGCATGCCATTAAGACAGCATCACCCCCAATATCTCTTAGGCACCTTCATATGATACATCATGGCCCTTGCGGTTTCCATGAGATGTCAATTTTTCCTTTCCGCCACACCATTTTATTTTGGAGTGTGTGGTCAACTTGTTTGGTGAATTATTCTATATTTAATCAAGTAATCATTGAACTTGGAGCTTGTGTATTCACCGCTATTGTCCGATCTTAGTACCTTTATTTTGGAATTAAATTGGTTAGACACATAGTTTTGAAAATTGATGAATACATCAGACACTCGGTCCTTAGAGGCCATTAAGGTAACCCAACTATATTTTGATTTTTCATCAATATAAGTTACAAAATATTTAAGATTGAGTTAAATCAAAGCAATTACCGTGATGTCAAAACATCAGAGTGAGTTAAATCAAAGCAATTAGCACAAAGAGTACTAGATTTCAGAAAAATAGACTTGCAATGTTTGCCTAAGATACAAGCCTCACAAGTACTATGATCAAAAGAGTTTTTATGCAATATTAAACTTAAGGCTTTAAAGTGGGGATGACCCAATCTTGCATGCCAAACCGAGCTAAAACATAAACCAACATTCGAGTTTAAATTGCTAACAGAAACATAGTGTGAAACACTTGGCACCGACTTTTCTTCTAAGACATATAACCCATCTTTGGTCTTTCCTCCTCCAAGAGTTTTTCCACTCTCAATATTCTGAAATTGTTCATGGTTAGGACCAAATATAGCATATAAATTTAAGTCGGATGTGGTTTTCTTAACCGAGAAAAGATTAGAGGTAAATTTTGGCATATAAAAGGCTTTTGTTCTCTTATCAAATAGATCCAAATCTCTTATTTCATTGATCGGTACTTTCTCACAACTAGCCAAAATTTTATTTCCTATTGTTGGTTTCACATTCTTTATCAACTTAGGGTTACTTATCATGTGATGAGAGGCACCATAATTGATTATTAAGGAATTTGAAGGAGTTTGAGAAAAATTAGAGATACCAGAGTCCTTTAGGTTAGTATGGCCTTGATAATTTCATTAAGGTCCGACCTTTTCATTATTGCTATATGAGACTTAGCACTCATAGCCTTTTGTCTTCATTTTTGAGTGTCACCTTGTGGGCGGTGATTAGTTCCTTCTTGCCACTAATTAGGCCGATATTTCCTTGCTCTCTTTGTACTTGAGCACATACTTCATCCACCGTTGGAAGTTTCTTCTCCTTTACGATGGATTTGACAATATCATTGTAACAAGTATTCAAACCTCCAAGTAAACCAAATACCTTATCTTGTTCACCGCCTTGCATTTTGAATAAGAGGATCCATGGTATTTTGCCTCAACATTTCAAGTTCTGCCCAAAGAATAATTTATCAAAAATTCATGTGTTGAATCCGAGAGAGAGAATAGAAAAAAGTAAAGAGATTTTCATTGATTCAAGTTTCTTACATTACATTCAAGACAAGACCCATTTTATAGAGAAAACAAAGGGGAAAGAAGAAACTTTATGAATCTAGTCGTTTTTGGAAGAAGGAGAGAGAGGAAGAACTAGTCCCCGAGAGTGTGGTCCCGAGAAAGTGGTCCCGGGGTGAAAGTGGCCTCTCGGTCCTTCACATGTTTTCTCTTCCCTTCAACGGCTCTATGAGCTCACATAGGTCCCACCTTAGTCAAATGTGAGGTCCTTGGTTCAAACAAGTCTCAAGGGTCGCTTTCACAGCTCGGGTCCCGAGAAAATATCTTCTTCGGGACAGATGGACTTCGGGGAGAATCCGCCTTGACAGAGTCATGGGCTGGGCCTCCGCGCCCTCATCCACGTTTTCGAGAAGTGGATGTACTGCGGTCCGAGCCCTCCATCCCACGGGTGGTGTCTTACGTCGGCGGTACCATGCGCCCCAATGACTTGCGACCCGAAATACCTTGTATCACACGTTATCTCTTTTCCCTTCTTTATTTATTTTGATCAATAATATGCTCATTCTTGCAACTCCCCACCAACCAGCAGGTGATGCGACTGCTACAATTTTTTCTTTGATTTTCTTCAGATGCGGTATAGCGAAATGCGTTGCGTAAACCGGTCCCCAAAATTTTGTATTCTGCAGAATTTCATGCATAAATCTTTGATGTTGAAGTCAGGTGAGATTTGAGAATATAATGGATACAAAAATTGTTTACCACAATAGGGAGAAGATCTGAAAATTTTGAATAGTCTTGGAAGTTTTTGACCTCTGCAATTCCCGCATTGTTCACCAAGTAATCCACTGATTGAAATTTCGTTGTTTAATTAATAAAGAAGCAAGTAAAAAGATCCTATAAACTTGTACATCCTATAAACTTTTTTGAGTTTTCTTCTGTTTAAATGTCACTGTCTTACAATTAATTTTTAAGAACTAAGTAAAAAGATTCACTAATTCATAAGTTGGTATCTTTCCTATGTTCAGTTTTTGTCCTCATCCAATTTTTGTTTTTATTCATTATCTTTCTCAACTTGTGAAGAATTTGGTTTTCAATTTCAACTCTATATGTTTGAAACCTCACTCAACAACAGAAAATGATACTCTGTAGTCTGATCAACCATATCAAACTAACTCATAAGTTGTTACCACTGATAACAAGAAACCGAAATCGATGATATTTAGAACCAATCCTGATATAGCAAAAGAAGGGAAACACTGCAACAATTACAAGGTTCAAGCTACAAGAGTGAAGACTGATAAATAGAAGGACTAAAGTGCAATTTACAACAAGTTACAATTTCAGCTTAAAACAGAAAGGAAAGAGAAAGAGTCATCATCATCGTTGTTAACTTGATTTTTCTTCTGCATTTTATTTTTCTCTGTGAACTAAGAGTGGATCATTGTTTCTCGGGGATTCCGTAGAGGATATCCGAGGGTGAGTTACTTGAGATTGTTGTTTCCTGAATAGCAATTTCATAAGCTTCTGTTTAACATCCATCTTGTTATTACTCACTGAAATTTCTATAATAAAGGTATCAGAGCACAACGATCCTCAGATTTAATGGTGGAAACAAGACCTGTAACGAGATCTCAGACCGTGGTGAAAGAAGGAACGAATTCTTTGGCTGAAGAACTGACAACAAAACTTGAAAAAATGATTTCAAGCCAACGCGATTTAACTTTGAAAGAGCAACGATGACAGTTTGAGGAACATAAACGACTATATGAAGAACAGAGAAAGCACAACGATGAGGTTGACTTAAGGTTGAATCACATGAGCGAGGGGGAAATGTCAGCACAAATTCAGGAACACCGGGAGGTATTGATCCCGAAATAGACAAGGATTTCCCTAGTATGACTAAGCAACGCCCTGTGCCGTTATTAGCTCCGGAAAAATCGTTGTCGGCGAGGCTAAACGAATAGATAATGGGATCACCATCAAGTATCAACGCTTGTAGAGGAGTAAGTAATGGTTATAACAGCTTATCTAGATTGGGTCGGATTGAGTTTCCCAGATTTGATGGGTTACGTTATAGTGAGTGGTTGTTCAAGGCGGAGCAATTTTTTTCTATAGATGCTACGCCAGAAGATTTGAAGGTTAAGATCGCATCGGTACACTTTGATGATGATGCTGCTCGATTTCACCAATCTTTGATGCAATCAGGTTATGGATTTCTCCTAAATGACTGGACAGGTTACAACATTCGCTTGAAAGAATGATTCGTTATGATAGACGATGATCCTATTGCAGAGATGAAGAAGTTGTAGGAAACAAATGGTATTGATGATTATCACCAAAAGTTTGAGGCGTTAAAGATTCGAGTTGAGATGACAGCAGAACAACTGTTGAGTAATTACTTAGCGGGGTTACGGAGAGACACACAAATGCATGTTTGGATGTTCTCTCTGCTGGACATTCGTCACTGTTTATTGTTAGGGAGGCTATATGAATCAGCTCACCCCTACAAAGGCCGAGAAAGTAGTAGTGGGAATTGGCGTAAAGGAGAGTCACCTTCAGTCCAAAAGAACAACTTGTTTGAAAAGAAAGTAGTCGAAGATATTAAGGGTTACAATAAAGAGAAAGTTAAGTCCACTTTTGTACCCTTTCTATCAGAAGCAGAGATGGAGGACCGACGCAATAAAGGTTTCTGCTATAGATGTGATGAGAAGTACACCCCAGAGCACTACAAGACTTCTCATCCCCGGAAGAAACAATTATATTGTTTAGAAATGGATGTTGATGATGAAGATTACAGTTCAGAAAAAGACTCTGAAGAAGAAGATAGGGGAAATTTATCCAACATACCTCAGATCTCAGTCAATGCCTTAGCGGGTGTTACAGGTTACCAAACTATGCGGGTAAAAGGGATGTATGACAAGAAACCGATCTATATATTGCTAGACATAGGCTCTACTCACAATTTTTTGGATGCTGAAGTCACTAGACGGTTGAGATGTGAGTTAAAGACAGCAGGAATGTCACACGCCTCAGTGGGTGGAGGAGGAAAACTGGGCATCATTGGTAATGTGAACCAATTTAAATGGAAGTTCCACAATATAGAGTTTTGTGATGATTTTATGGTAGTGGATTTAGGAGGGTGTGATGCAGTGTTGGGGGTACAATGGTTACAGAGATTTGGACCATTAACTTGGGATTTGACAAAACTAGAGCTGAGTTTTATCTTTGAAAAGAGAAGGGTTGTCTTGAATGGTATCAAAAGAGGCTCTGTCCGAGAAGTGAAAGCAAAGCAATTAAGCGCATACCAAGAGCAGGGGGCTCAATTGTCGATGATTAACATCAAAAGCTTTCCAGAATCAGCTGAACACAGTGAATTAAATTCAGTAGAGCAAGGAAACCAGAGTGAAGGAGGTATATTAGCCGAAGTTTTACAAGAATTCCATGATATCTTTGCAGAACCTCAAACATTACCACCTATAAGACCACAATTTGATCACACTATACCACTACTGGAAGGTTCCAATCCGGTGAATCAGCGTCCCTATAAATACAATCTTCACCAAAAGAATGAAGTGGATAAAATTGTTGAAGAGTTATTATCACAGGGAACAATACAGAATAGTAGTAGTCCTTACGCATCACCAGTGGTGTTGGTGAAAAAGAAAGATGGTGCATGGTGACTTTGCGTGGATTACAGAAAGCTTAATAGCATGACAATCAAAGATAGGTTTCCCATTCCCTTGATAGAGGATTTAATGGATGAATTAGGAGGTTCGGTTATCTATTCCAAGATCGATCTTCGGGCAGGTTACCATCAAGTTCGAATGGCCGCAGCTGATGTTCATAAAACAGCATTCAAAACCCATACTGGACATTATGAGTATCCCGTAATGTCGTTCGGTTTAACTAATGCTCCAGCGACATTCCAAGGACTGATGAATTGGGTCTTTAAAGCCTTCTTGAGGAAGTTTGTGTTGATTTTTTTGATGACATTCTCATTTACAGCTCCACTCAAGAACGGCATCTTGATCACCTACGACAAGTATTCCAACTCATGAAACAGCACAAGTTGTATGCTAAACGGAGTAAATGTGCATTTGTAACAGACAGGGTGGAATACCTCGGGCATTATATATCTGCCGCAGGGGTTGCAACTGACCCAAGTAAAGTTAGAGTTGTTAAAGACTGGCCTGTTCCAACCAATCTGAAGCAACTCTGTGGTTTTCTAGGTCTGGCGGGATACTACAGGAGGTTCATAAGGGGGTTTGGTGTGTTAGCTCGACCTCTCACATTACTGACCAAGAAAGATGCTTTTG
The DNA here is from genome assembly GCA_023374145.1 of Lepidium sativum. Lineage (NCBI taxonomy): Eukaryota > Viridiplantae > Streptophyta > Magnoliopsida > Brassicales > Brassicaceae > Lepidium > Lepidium sativum. The sequence goes on from JAKUCM010001892.1 coordinate 12,658, forward strand.
TGTGGAATGCTGAAGCACAAAATGCATTTGACACTCTAAAAATAACTTTGTGTGAGGCTCCTGTGTTGTCATTACCTCTTTTTGATCAAACATTTGTCGTGGAAATAGATGCATGTGGACAAGGAATTGGTGCTGTGTTAATGCAGAGTGGTAATCCTTTAGCATACATCAGCCGACACCTTAAAGGTACGCAGCTCACTCTTTCTATCTACGAAAAGGAGTTATTAGCAGTTGTCTTTGCGGTCCAGAAATGGAGACATTATCTCCTGCCTCAACACTTTGTTATTAAGACTGATCAACGCATCCTCAAATACCTATTAGAGCAGCGTTTGAATACCCCTATACAGCAGCCATGGTTGCCAAAAATGTTGGAATTTGACTACGAGATACAATACAAGCAAGGAAAAGACAACATTGCCGCATATGCATTATCTAGAATACAAGGAACTAAAGTGTTGCACATGTCCATGTCAGTGCTGGAATGTGATCTTTTAAAAGATATCCAGTCTTGTTATAATGAGGATGCACATCTTAAGTCACTCATTGAGAATTTGAAGCAGAATACTAATCGTAAGAAACATTACACATGGTTTCAAGAGATTCTGCGGAGGAACCAATGGTCATTCTGGTCGTGATGCGACTCACCACAGAGTCAAAGCACTCTTCTATTGGAAAGGGATGGCTACAGATATACAAGCCTATATTCGTAGCTGTCAGGTGTGTCAACGCTGCAAATATGACACACAAGCATATCCGGGTCTGTTGTAACCCTTACCAATCCCTGACACAGTTTGGACTGACCTTTCTATGGACTTCATCGATGGTCTACCCCCCTCCTTTGGCAAGACAGTCATCTTCGTAGTGGTGGATCATTTATCAAAGGCCGCTCATTTTATAGCTCTCTCTCACCCATACTCTGCCATCTCAGTTGCTCAGGCTTTTCTCGATAACGTGTTCAAGATGCACAGTTGTCCCAAAACTATTGTCAGTGATCGTGATTCAGTTTTTTTAAGTGAGTTCTGGACTGAGTTGTTTTCTTTACAAGGGGTTCAGTTGCAGTATTCAAGTGCATATCACCCTCAGAGTGATGGTCAAACGGAGGTGGTCAATAGGGTACTTGAGACTTACCTCCGCTGTATGACAAGTGATCGACCCCACTTGTGGAGTAAGTGGTTACCCCTTGCTGAATACTGGTACAACTCCACGCATCATACTGCTATTAATATGTCACCATACGAAGCGGTTTATGGCCAAGCTCCTCCGATCCACCTTCCCTACTTACCGGGAGAATCTAAGGTGGCTGTTGTAGCACGCAATCTTCAGGAGCGTGAAAGCATGCTGTTGATACTGTAATTTCACCTTCTCCAAGCTCAACATCGCATGAAAATCTTCGCTGATCAGCACAGAATAGAAAGGGAATTCGATGTAGGTGACTTTGTTTATGTCAAACTGCAACCATATCGGCAGCAGTCAGTGGTCACTCGAAACAACCAGAAGCTAGCCCCTAAGTACTATGGACCTTACAAGATTCTGGACAAGTGTGGACCAGTCGCCTATAAGTTGGACTTACCTTCTTCATCCCTTGTCCACCCAGTCTTTCACGTCTTACAACTCAAAGTTTTAATCGGTAATGTCCCTACTTCTACTCAATTACCTACCTTGGTACATGATATGTTAGTGAAAGAACCTGAGCGAATTCTTGAAAGGAAAATGGTTAAACGCCAAGGGAGAGCCACTATTATGGTTTTGGTCAAATAGTCTAATTTACCCGAAGAGGAAGCTACTTGGGAGATACTTTTCGTGTTAACAAAGAAGTTTCCAAACTTTAAACCTTGAGGTCAAGGTTCTTTTAAACAAGGGGGATTTGATATAGCAAAAGAAGGGAAACACTGCAACAATTACAAGGTTCAAGCTACAAGAGTGAAGACTGATAAATAGAAGAACTAAAGTGCAATTTACAACAAGTTAAAATTTCAGCTTAAAACAGAAAGGAAAGAGAATGAATCATCATCATCGTCGTTAACTTGATTTTTCTTCTGCATTTTACTTTTATCTGTGAACTAAGAGTGGCTCATTGTTTCTCGGGGATTCCGTAGAGGAGATCCAAGGGTGAGTTACTTGAGATTGTTGTTTCCTGAATAGCAATTTCATAAGCTTCTGTTTAACATCCATCTTGTTATTACTCACTGAAATTTCTATAATAAATCCCTTCACATAAATTTGAGTTTGTTAATAGCTAGATTGGAGCAGATAAGAGTATTCAGATTGTTTTTCAGACCGATCCAAGTTACTATAAACAAGACAAAGGAACCAAGTTCTCAACAGTCTATTAACTACTAAAAAGCAGCAGTTTTTGCAGCACATGTAAGGTTGGAAGTTAAGGCTTGTTAGATCTGTCTTCGATTACTCCTTTGCCATCTTCTGCATCAGAATAGAAGAAGTTCTTCAATGGTTTGCCCGATACAACTTTAATCACCTCCTGTATGTGCAACAAAACTTTCCTTGAAGTCACATAACTCTTCTACGTGCTTTATCACTAAAATAACAAAGTCATCAAGAAGAAAGATGCAGAAGCTGTCCAAGAATCCCTCTAATGATGGCACAAGCCGGTGGGAACTCGGTGTTGCCAGATACAAGTCTACCCAAAAGGCTATCAGGAATATGATTCTCGTTAATTAACTGTTGCAATATCCCGAAAATAATAAGTGAGAAAGTCTGTTCTTTGTTATTATTATTAGTGAGCTACCAAACAAGAATTAAAGAAACTTACATTTCCCTCACAGAGTTCCTTTCTGAGTTTCAAGACTCTTGGGAGATCATATAACGAACAACCCCCAGGTTTACGCCCTTCAACTTCCTCAAATGGTTCTATTTCTGCAGAATATAACAAAAACTGGTTTAGCAACGGAAGAACTAAGTAAGCTTTCAATGGTTAGCTGTTGTATCCAGACCTCTCATTGCAAAGTAGAGTTTTTCTGTTCTCCTTTGAGTTGGTTTCCAAGGTACTGAAACTGCCTCCTGGAGAAGAAAACCAGCCAACTGATTAAAAAATTTATATCACTTCTCATGCAGCAGTATGTTCTGGAAAAGTAAGAAGTCAAAGTTTGTCTGTACCTCAAAAGTTGGAAATGTTAATTCACATTCCACTGTTTCATCAAGCTTTTTCTGTGGAGCCAAAATCGACAATGGGAAAAGAATTATATTGCAAAGTTAACACATTATATGCCAACTGAAAAGTATGCAATAAACACCTTCAAAAGAGTATAATGATATAAGTACCTTTGTGTAGTTATGTTTCTGCAAGTCAACAAATATTTCTCCACATAAACCTCGACAATCAACTGTATAAAACGCCACATGTCAGCTTCCTACATGTCTCATTCACTGATTTGTGCATAACAAAACACGGTATAATAGTGATGCATAGGCCTGGGCATTATGACCGAACCGAATAAACCGAACCGACGGAACTGATCAGTTCGGTTTTCGGTTCATATTCGGTTCGTGTCTTTAAACCGATCGGCTACAATTTATAATTAAATTCAGTTTAGGGTTCGGTCGTTTCGGTTTACTGTTAACCATTCGGTCAACCAAGAAGACAGGTATATAAGTGACAAACCTAATTTTTTTCTTCCACTCTTGCCGACTCGCGAACCCTAAGCGATTTCGGCGAAATCGTATCGCCTTCTCAGCTCCGATTTTGGCTCCGATATTAAGCCGCTCACATCACCGCAGACTGTAAGGTACTTACTTACTCACTCACTACTCGCTTTTTACTCGATGTTTACTCGATGATTTTCGCCTCTGTGATTTTTTCTCGATGTTTTCGCAAAAAATTTCCCGAAATTTTTCTCGATTTTTACTTGATGTGTAACTTGATGAGTTGATTGGGTGATGGGTAGAGAACTTATTTGATCGAAAATATGTAAGGTTTATAATCTGCTATAGATTTTGGAATTCATGAGATCTGTTAGAGATGTACTCGAAATTCCTTGGATCTGCTAAAGAGCGTTTACGTAGACAAGTTTGTTGAATTAGGATTTAGGGTTTAGACATCGACTGTAAGGTTTGTTGATTTAGGATTTAGGGTAGTGACATCGACTGTAAGGTTTGTTGATTTAGGATTTTGGGTAGTGACATCGGAAAGGTCTGCACCTATAACACATATTTGATCCTTGATTTTTTTTTTGTTCAATCTTTTTACACCTTGAACATATTTGATCTTTCTCCTCTTCAGCTCTTTCTCTATTGATCCTCATTGCGTTCTTCATGTATATGATTTATAGGATAATAGTGAATGTTTTTCTAATATAGGATAGTAGTGAATGTTTTTACCTGAGACATCATTGTTCGAATGTTGTTCTTACAATCAAGTAATTCTGAGTTGAGCATTATAGAATTGTGAGTTGCATTTATAGAATTGTGAGTTGCAGTGTTATTATCATTTGTGAATTGAGCAGTATAGAATTGTGAATTGTGAGCTGCATTTGAATTACATTCAAGTAATTCTGTATTCTTGTTATTAAATGAACGAGTTTAATCATAAATTTGACTAAGTTTCCAGATAACCTTATTAATATTTAGTCTTCATTATATCTCTTCAAATTTACGACGTTAAAAACACTGACTTGGCATTTGGTTTTTGATATATGAATCTCCTTTGTTTTTCAGATTATTACTCTCTTTATGATATGAATTTACAAAATGTGATGATCAATGATTATATAATCTTGTTGTAAAACGTTAATGATCTGATCATTAAGACAACTTTTAGTGATTTGAACTGCAATTGCGTTTGTGAGAAGCTTGACAAAAATGGTGGATGATGAAAATGTTGTGTTTAAATGAATGCTTAGTTTCTTGTCTTCTTGTCTGTAAATGCTTGTCTTCTTGTACACTTTGCTATATACTTTGCTGGATTTCTTGTCTTGTTCTCTTATTGTCTCGTTTGTCTGAATATACTATGATGACAAAATGTTGTGTTTAAATGAATGCTTAGTTTCTTGTCTTCTTGTCTGTAAGTTCTATGTCTTATTAATAATTTTTGTTTGCAGATGGATAGTGAGGGCGACAACATCATGGAATGTGAATATCAGGGAATCCCTGAAACACAGAGGTCGAGTGCTTCAGGTCGGCCACCAATTCCGAAGAAGAAAATAACCAAAAGAGCAGAGGTATGAAAACACTTTATTCAGCTTGAAGAAGGTAGTAAGAAAAGTAGTTTTCGTTATTGTGGTCAAGAGATTAGTTGTGACTCCAAAACAGTAGGCACTAGTCCAATGAGAGGTCACATAGGTAGATGTAAGGCTTACAAAACGTTTCTTGAAAGTGGTAGTCAAAAGGTGTTTAGTGGTGATAGTGATGGGAACATGAAAACCACTGTCTTTGATCTGTTGGCTTTTAGGAGATCGGTTAATGAATTGGTTGTCATCAACGAATTGCCTTTATCATTTGTTGAATCGGAGGGTTGGAGACATTTTTATTTCACTGTTTTGCCCATGTATAATACATTTTCAAGAAGGACATGTACTAGAGACATTGTTGCTTTGTATAAAAAAGAGAAGACTGCTCTAAAGAGTTTCTTTAGTGATGATAGGAAAAGAGTGTCTTTCACCACATATATTGGGTGTCTCCGACAACTTCGTACAATTACATGGTGGTCACAGCTCACTGGATTGATGCGAATTGGCAAATGCAGAAGAGGATAATCAGTTTTAAACTCATAACAAATCACAAAGGGGAAACAATTGCGGAGCATCTTGTTGATTGCTTGGATGAATGGGGCATTCAAAAAATATTCACAGTGACAGTCGACAATGTAAAAGATAATGACAAAGCCTTAAAGTTATTCTCAGAGATATTAAGATTAAGGGAAACAGATGCATTGGTTTTAGGAGGTGAATTGTTACATATACGTTGTTGTGCTTATGTGTTGAATTTGATTGTGAGGGATGGTCTTGCAAATATAAGTGATACTGTAGACTCTATTCGGAATGCAGTTAAGTATGTCCGGTCATCATTTGTAAGGTTAAAGTCGTTTGAATTGAAGTGTGATACAGGAAAGATTTCCAGAGGCAGCTTGGCATTAGATTGCAAGACTCGCCGGAATTCGACTAATCTAATGTTGGTTTCAGCTCTGAAACTCCGAGTGGCTTTTGAGAAGTTGGCGGCTGAAGACATGTTATACAACGAATACTTCAAAGAAGACAACGAGAAAGAAAAGAGAAAACGAGTTGGACCACCAACTACTTCAGTTTGGATTGAAGTGCAGAGGTTAGTGAAGTTTCTCAAAATATTTTTTAATTGTACTTTGGCCTTCTCTGCTTCAAAATCAGTCACGTCTACTCTTTGTTACAATGAGATTGTAACAATAGAAAGGAATCTGATTACAAAATGCACTAGTAGTGATGAAGAAGTAAGAAAGAAAGCACTAGTTATGAGGAATAAATTTGATAGTTGCTAGTATCTTTGATCCACGGAACAAGATGCAGTTTGCTTCTTTGTGCTTTGAAAAGCTGTATGGTCAGGATACCATAGAATGTAGACAGCTTCACAGTTCTGTAACAAATTGTATGAAGAGCTTGTATGCAGAATATAGTCTTAGGGTTAAGCCATTGGATCAGATTTATGCAATTGGAAACAGAAGTGATCATGGAGATTCCGAGCAGCCGAATGATGTGTTTGATCAATCCGATGATGATGACGATGGTTATGAGAGGATGGATTCAGTTTACAGTCAAATGGTTAGTGAAATGAGCATTGAATCAGAATGCACAGAGCTAGAAGTCTATTTGTCTGAAAAAACAGAGGCAAGAGTGGATAACAATTTAGGTATGTCTTTTGATGTGCTATTGTGGTGGAAGAAAAATAGTGCAAAGTTTCCAGTTCTATGAGAACTAGCTAAGGATGTCTTTGCCATTCAAGTCTCGTCTGTGGCAAGTGAGTCTGCATTTAGCACTAGTGGCCGAGTATTAAACTCGTATAGGAGTTGCTTGACACCTTATATGATAGAAGTTTTATTATGCACCCAACAATGGCTAAAGTCTTCACTACAATCTCAACCACAAATGGCTAACTTGGCACAAATGTTGGAGGAAGTTGATTTCTTTGAGATCCTAGGTAAGTATACAACCTTGAGTCTAAGTTGATTTTTATGAGTTTCAGTTTCTAACCACTTTTCATTTCTGTGTAGATGAAAGAAACTCACAAGGAGGGGCATCTCCAGTCTGAGTGTATCATCTCATGTATGTTTTGTATGTTGCAATATTTTAAAACCAAAACATAATGTTTGTGTGTTGAATGATTCTTATGTTGTACAATATGAGTGTATTATTATTACTTGAACAAAACAAGATTGTGTGTTTATTTTAGTGTATGTATGTGTATTTTAGTATTCTTATGTTGTATAATATGAGTGTATGTATGTGTGTTTTAGTATAGAACCGAAATCCCAAAGAAATTAACCGAACCGAAAAACCGAAATGGTCATTACCAAAACCGAACCGAAGAACCGAATATTCATTACTTAAACCGAAATAACATCAAATTTAAAAATAAACCAAATATACCCGAAATTTATAAGTATTTCGGTTGTATTCGGATCGTACTGTTTGAATAAGAACCAAACCGAACCGAATGACTAACCGAACCGAATGACTAACCGAACCGAACCGGTCTTTTTCTGTTTCGCTTCATTTCGGTTGTAGAAACTCCTAACCAAAAAAACCGAAAACCGATGGAACCGAACCGTTTCGTACCGAACTGGCCGAATGCCCAGGCCTAGTGATGCACATAGCAACCACAGAGAAAAGCAATTGGAAACGATGAGGTAACAGTAGCTTTGTAGCACGGGAACTATAATCGATAACAACAACATCAAACTTCTCGAAAAAATCAATGTCAAGTGTTGACAAATCACCAGAGTTTTAAGTTGCAATGGAGATAAACCTCTATTTATTGAAACATGAATCATAGGTTTAAATTCCTTAAGTAAATCACAGCAAACCTCAGCTACAGTTTTGCGTACATAAGCATTTTCATCCGGAAGAATCAAAAAGTTTGCTGTGACCAACCGATGATCCAACAGAGTCACACTACCAACTCCTGCCAACACAATGTTCTTACAAAACTGACCAGAAAAGGGAAACGGAGTAAGATTCTACTGCAGCAGAACTGAAAGAGAATCACTAAATAGATGGTAAAGATGAAAAGTACTTGTAAAGTAATAGTTACCTCAGCAACTGTCCCTTGTATTCCTGATACAAATACATGAGATTTACTCAATCTGCAAGCAAAACACCAACCTCACGCTGCATCAACATGGAATCTAAGAATATATGTCATTTCATAAATTTGATAATATTTGCTCCCCATAATAACAAAAACTCATATTTACTGCTTGAATTTCAGTACGTACTTAAACCAAGATGAGAATTAACAAAACATTAAATACATATCAATCCATTGTTAAAGAAAAAACAGAGTTAATCTGTGATACTTCAAAAATAAAATTTGAAACCCAGAAATAGATAAAACGATGAATAGAAAACAAAAGCAATTACGCGATACATAGCTAAATAATAAGGAAATTTTGGCCATAGAAATGAAAGTAACTGTGAAGTATTTCTTTGAGAGATGATCAAACACGCGCACGTAGGTTTTTGTGAACCGGAAAATTACCAAACATGGTTTCGTCCGGTTTAGAAGATTCTCCAAATTTTCATATCATTAAATGATTTTCATGCTTTTGTTTAAATAAATTTGTAACCATTCGGCAAAAGAAATGATATATATATATATATATATATATATTTATATTTTTTATGTCAATTCCTGAGATTTCGTAATCATTAATATTTTATGATTGATAAACTTATAGTAATCTAAAATATTAACTAGGTCTTTTAAGAACTATAAATTATTTTAGAAATGTGTTTCTATTATCTTTGTGAATTATATTAAAACCATATATTATTCGAATACATAAACCAACAAAAAATATAATTTTTTTAGAGATTAGATTCAAACAAAGGAAGCTATAAAATAAAATTTCAAAAAGATTAGATTAGTTAAATTGATACTACTGTCTCCCACAACAAATAAGTATATCGTACAAAAAAAGTTATTGCTGCTAAACTAAAAAGAATGAATGAAAAAGTTAGAACTACGTGAAATCACAAAAATAAGCTAAAGTAATGGTATGAACAAAATGAGAAAAAATAAGAAGAGATAGGAAAATACCAAATGTGTTTCCTGATAAAATATTATATAATTTTATAAAATGAAAAGAGTAATAATAATAATAGAAATACAGCCTTTTGAGAAAGAAGTTGAAGTATTTAAAAAAGGGAACGGTGAGGTAAGTCAAAGAAATGACGCGTATGGAGAGACGGGGCAAAGAAGGAAGACAAAAGAAGATGTTGTGTAATGCGAAGCACAACATTCACATGCTATGTTTCTCTTTTTAAGCAACTTAAAGCATCTTATACCTCTTACTATTATTTTCCACTTAATTGTCATTATTATTTCCATCAAGTAATTTCAACTTTTGTTGTTCTTTTTCGTTCAAATTGGACTCTATAAAATTGTATTTATTTCATTTTATACTTTAAGAGTTTGTCAACCATTAAATTTATAAAATCTAATTTTGTAATTTAAAATCTATTTTTAAAAATTATTTTTAATTAATTAATATGGTGAAAAACATTTGAATTTCGGTATCTAAGTAATTAGCTGCATCATACTAACTACCAGTCAGAAAATAACTAGACAAAGTTTGAAAATTTGATTATGGGTTTAATTTAATTAAATCTAATTTTTGTTCACAGTAAAAAGTTAAGGGCAAAAAAAAAAGAATTAATAAAAAGTATTTTTGTTAATATTAAATTTAATTTAGTTAATGAAAAAATTCATATAATATATAAAAAATAATTTGTATGTGTACTGTATAAATTACGTATTGTTAATAATTCTGATCAAAAATAGTTATTTTCTCCACATACTTATATAACTGAAAAAAATAAAATTGGACAGTATTTTGGGAAAAAGTAGATGATTATTAGTTTTCGTCTTATTTCTTATGAATCTAATGGTTTAGAGATTCGATTCGACTATTCATCATATATGAAAAAATTAAAAAATATATTTTAGGAAGTGAACTTTTGTTTTATGAATATGGTCAAGAATCAATTTTCATTAGGTACACAAATATTCTCATTTTAGTTAATTTTTCGTATTTATCAATAATTTTTGTTGATTTGGACAAATTAGTCATTTTATATTTTCATACAGTGTATTAACAAAATATAGCCCAAAATTATATAGTCATCCCCAAATATCATATTCAATTACTATATCATTGACAACATGTACAATAATACACCTATTAACAGCGATAATCTGATCCCGTTAAGAAAAATATAGATTAATGAAAACTAAAAGTTTTATGTATTTAAGTGGAAATAAAACTGTTATTTTTTTCCAACTAACTTTGTAGGCAAAAATTCCTTTTGGCACTTTTTCTTTTTGGATAATTTTTTTTATCAGAAAGTTTATATATCCAATTAAATAAATAAAATAAGACAAAAAAAAAAAGCTACATTGCATATATACAATATACTCCTATTTGAGAAATGAGACAACGACATGTAATCAAAAGATTAAAAAAAACCTATTTCACTAATGTGAACTAATTGTTAGTTTCTCAGTTTGCAATTATTTCATTGCTATGAAGTGCAATTTATTTAAGATAATGTCAGTAGAATTCAAGTGAGCATTTGAAATTTCTTTTTGACTCACCTTTTTCTGTTCATTCATAAATAATCGGATGTTCAGAGTTCAGACTTATTAAATGTCAGTAAATACAAAAATAAAGTAAGAACAAACAAACAAAAACAGCTGTCCTTTTCATTCATTTGTTCTTCAATTTTCTTCTCTCTCACTCTCAAAAGTAAAATATGATATCAACAAACCCTAAATCAGGAAAGCAAAGAAACAATTAAAGTAAGCAAATCATTCTCTACTTAGTAATACTACCAATTATCAATTTATCTTTTTCTCTCTCTCTCTCTCTCTCTCTCTCTCTCTTATTGCATTATTGAAGTAGCAGCCACATTTGTTGTCTCCACTTTCTCCCATCTTCTCTCTTTGTTCACTTGTCTCAAATTTTTAAATTTTTTATATTTTTCAATCTTTTGTTCTTTCTTTCTTCTTCTACTGACTCATTACTGGTTGCTGTATGGATTTGGTAAGAATTTCTCAACTTTTCTTTTATCAAATACTTTCTCTTTATTGTATTTTAAATTAAGAACAAAACTTTCTTGATTGGAATTCAGTAGACAGGTAACAAAAACAGAGGTTTTTGTGATGAAAATGAAACTCAAAATTTCAAGTTTATATATTTGATTTTTTTTCTTCCCATTTAATGGGATCTGTTCTAGTTCTATACTCCAGTACAATAGATTTTCCCTTTTAGTGATTTTTTAATATCAAAATTGAATATTGTGTTACCTTCAACTGCAATTTTAGTGTACACTTTGTGTTAGCTTCTTACTAGGGTTCTTCTTCAACTGAAATTTCATGTGTTCTTTATGTTTCTCCATATTATCTCAAAATTTTCTGTACATTTTTTTCAAAAAACGTTCTTGTAAGGTTTCTGAGCCAGCTTCAGGGTTATTTTTAGTTGTAAGTTCTCAAATTGAAGTTTTGAGTTGAGTTAAAAAAAAATTCATGGTTTTTTGGTGTTTGATACATAGTTGTTTTCTTTATTTTTGTGTTTTTCTTTATTTTTGTAGTGAAGAACCAATAAAAACACAATCTTTGAATGGATTGGAACTTCAAACTCCGTTCCGATTATGTATCCGGATTCGATCACGAATCTGTACCGGATTTAACCCCAATCGATGATGGTTCCTCACGGCAAAAAGGGGAATTTTCATTCGATCTGAAACTTGGAGGAAACATTGGAAACTCCTTCTCTTCCTCTGCTTTTGATGATACAGAGCAAGTGGTAAGTCTTAGTAAGTGGAAAGAGAGTGTTGTTGCAAAACCAGAGTCTTCTAAACGCTCAAGTTTGAAGAGGACAAGAGGGTATGGTGTTGGAATCAACCAGGTTCCCATTTGTCTTGTGGATGGATGTCATTCTGATTTTAGTATATCTAGAGAGTATCATAAAAGACATAAAGTCTGTGAAGCTCATTCAAAAACTCCTGTGGTTACAATCAATGGCAATAAGCAGAGGTTTTGTCAACAATGTAGCAGGTATAATTGATACAATGGATGAATCTTGTTGTTGTGTTAGTGAGTATGTTTCTTATGTTGTTGTATAATCTATTCAGGTTTCATTCGTTGGAAGAGTTTGATGAAGGGAAGAGAAGTTGTAGGAAACGTCTTGATGGACACAATCGAAGAAGACGAAAGCCTCAGCCTGAACATATTGCTCGTCCTGCAAACTTCTTCACCGGTTATCAAGGTTTTTGGTTTATCTTGGATCTAATAGACTTGTTGTAGTTTATTAAAGGATCTTCATTTGAATTTGAATTTTTCAGGTAGCAAATTGTTGGAGTTTTCTGGTGGTTCAAATGTAGTGTTTCCAACTACATCAGTGATGACTCCAAGTTGGGGAAATGGTCTTGTAAGTGTTGCTGTAGCTGCTAATGGTTCGAGTTACGGACAAAACCAGAGTTCTGCTGTCTCTTCTCCTGTAAAGACAGGTTTAATGTTTCCAATATCTTCTTCTCCAAACAGCAATATAATCACAGGGAAACAATTCCCTTTCTTACAAGAAGAAGAAATCCCGAGAACAGCATCGTTGTGTGAGAGAATGACGAGTTGTATCCATGACTCTGATTGTGCTCTCTCTCTTCTGTCATCCTCTTCTTCATCTGTTCCTCATTTGCTTCAGCCACCACTTTCTTTATCCCAAGAAGTAGTTGAGACAGTTTTTTACGGTTCGGGATTGTTTGAGAATGCGAGTACAGTCTCTGATGGATCAGTTATATCTGGTAATGAGGCTGTGGCTCTTCCACAAACATTCCCGTTTCACTGGGAGTAATTGAAGTAGATGTAATCATGTGTCTCTCTACTCTTCTTCATTTTCTTTTATGTTTCAGTCTCATTATTGACCTTGTTAGATGATTTGTAGTTTGTATTGGTCTTGTTAGCAGCAAGTTGAGAGTAGGTAACTCTTTTATGTACACATCTTATTTCCAACTATTATAAATGTCTTAATCGTCTAAGGGATTCTGAGAAATTTCTTTATATATCAGGGATGGTTTGAGTTTGGATAGAATATTAGCTCTCTCCAAACCGACTACACTTGGAATCAGGGAATAAAGACCATAGTATACAATACAAGTCGAGAGAAGTTCGGACTTGTATACTCTACTATCCCTCTCCCAAAAGTTTTTGCTCAAGACTCGACCATTATTTTAGAACAATTCCTGTCTTTAGCTTCTTTTTTTTTTCTTTTTGTCCAAATGCTTAACTTTATATTCATTTTAATAAATACTAAAACGTCTATAAATTAATAATATCTGGATTTTAAAATTTATTAATTTCTACTGATATTAATTTATAGAAATATTTGACAAAAACATATAAAACTTATATTTGATATACAATTTTCAGAAATATACTTTTAATTAAATATAAATAAGTGTTTTCAAATTCTCGTTTTTTATTTAAATTTTATTTATATTTTGATGGTCATGTATTTCATATTGTGTTAATAAGTTTTTATTTCTTGAAGAAAGTTTAACTTCAATATTCTTAAGAACAGTAACTTTTCTATATTGCTATAAAAATAGGTGTACGTAATCTATCAATTATTACATGTAATTCTTTACAATTTTTTTGTACAAATATCAAAATGATAATATTATAAAATTTTGATGTATTGTGAAGAATTATATATGAGTTCTAGCAAAATTATAGCTTAATATACAGAAAATATTGAAGTTATATATAATTCACTGAGTTATCTTAATCCATATAATTACTAATTTATGTATTATTAGAATTATAGTTTTATATAAGAAGTTCAAATATTATCATATTAACTTATTAAATTTTGTTAAATTTTACATTTGTTCGACAGAAGACAAGAAAATTTTATTTATTTATCGAGTATTATTTTAAAGAAGATACTATATCTTTAAATATATATTTAAATATTTTTATTTTAGAAAATATGAGAGGTTTTTAACTTTAGGTTTTTAAGGACATCTCCAAAGGGAAATTCATTTTTGAAGTTTTTCATTTTTCCTCCAAAGGAATAAAGTTTTAGGTTTTCTCTCTAAATAACAAAGTTCAAAACAAAACTTCAATATTTTATTTATTGACATTATAGTTCTTATTATTGGTTACAAATCAACTAAAACTATAAAACTTTTATAATTAATATTAAACATACATATAATTAATACAATTACCATTATTTAATAAAATTTACATTAAACACAAAATTACACAACAGTAAAAATAAAAATATACAATTTCGAAATAACTTTTATGTTAAATCATGTGTGGAGTTCGATCATATAAAATATAATTGTTGTGTTATATTTGTTTTCACATAAAAAAACTATATATATATATATATATGTGTGAGAGCTATCAAAACTATATGCATATATATAAAATATTTAAATTATATATATACATGTATAAATTTAAGTGATAAACATCAAAGTTAATTAAATTATTCCTTAAGATATAAAATTGTAGGAGATAAAATACAAATAAGAATAAAAAAATTGAATAGTAAATTTTTAAATATAGAGTATCACTGTTCAAAACTTCAAAATTTGAAGTTTTATAGTTTCTTTTGGAGGATGAAAAACTTCAAATTTGAAGTTATAAAGTGTCCTTTGAAAATGCTCTAAACTTGTCTATGTGATACATTTGTGTATTTATTAAACTTTTTTTTGTTGTATTTTAAATGAGGGCAAACCATTACCTTAACTAAATGAATATAGATATATAACGATCACAAGTTTATTATTACACTAGGGGATTGACCGGGCTACGCCCGGTCTTTAGTTTAGAAACATTTATGTGTAGTTTATTTGTTGGATAACTTGTCAAATTTTGTGATTTGCGTTGTATTTCTGAAATGAAAGGTATGTGCATCAGAAATAGATAATTTTATTATTATTTGGAATGAAAAAATTAAAGATATGTTGCCCTACATATTGGACAATTTTTATTTGCGTTAAGCCAACTTATTATGCAATCATAGTGGTAGATGTGGTTGCACGCTAGATTATTAATTGCATCTCGTCCTTTGAATGTTTGAAGGCAAATAGTGCATTTTTCAGTTATGAGTTATAGTTATGAAATAGATTTCAATCAAGATTCTGGTCTGGTTTTATTTATTATTTAAAGATCAAAAGTACATGTTTGAAATTATTTGAAGACTATACTTATAATATTATCTGAAGAACAATTTAAGAATATATCTTTTATGAAGTAGTATATATAAAATTATGTCATTGAAATATCCAAAATGCATAAGATGTTATTATTTTCGAGTAATTAGATCGATAAGATACAATAACCTCAAATCCTTTTATAGTTTGTCTAAATTAAGAGAAAGGGAACAAATTCTAGATATTAGAATTATTAGTTGGATTGACTAAATGGAAAAATGACATGTATATAAGATATTCAACCCAACTATTTTGGATGGTATAAAAAATAAAAATTAAAGTAACTATGGACATTCAAATGAATATGTATAGTTTCAATAGAAGATTAAACATATGGACATTCAACCCAACTCTTTTGATTTGATTTTCATTATTCATGTGTGATTAATGGTTGATTTTTGATGCTTAGATTGTTAGATTCTTTCATATTATGTGTTCTTAATGCTAGATTCTACTTAATCATTTGAGAATATAAGCTAAGATATTTTCCGTTTGGAAGGTGTGTGAAAATTCTGAGAGGCCTTTTTATGAGTTTTCTTCCCTAGCCATAGAGAGATGAAGTTAGGGTGATTAGTGGATTTAATGGACTTGTTTTTAATCATTACTGATCTTTAAATTGCCGATGAGAGTTTAGCTCAATTGATCTATTAGTATAAAAGTCAATACCATGAGAATGAGTTTATCTAGAGTTATGTTTCATGTCCTAGGTTGAGCTTAATGGTTCTTTAATAAATTATCTTGCCTAAAGTCATTATTCTTTTTTGATTGATTGTGTTTGCATTTGTGTTATTGTTTTTGTTTAAATCTTTTGTTCTAGTTGAGTTTGTTTTAGTCTTTGTTTGGTTTAGTTTGCTTAGTATTAGTAGTCTTTTGGTTCCAGATCTCTATAGATTGATTTAGCTTAAATTTGATTCTTATATTTATATTGCGTTAGTTCGAGGTTTTTTTGTAAATTCAAAATTCAAGTGCTCATAATGATAATTGTTTACACTTATTGATAAATTAATACAAATAAGTGAACACCCGTTATAATTTAAGAATACTATAAGATGACATGTAGTTAAAAATATCACATCAAATAGGAAAAATATGGTAAATGTGTTGTTTAATTAGAGATCATGTTATTCATATATTATTTACGAACCACATAATAAAGAAAAGGGTAAAGCACATACAATTGAAATCCAAAGAAAGAATAGTCTAGACACATATGGAATCAGAACTTAGTTTTTTTTTTTCTTTTTAACAATAGCAACACTATTAAATGTAGACATATTATTGTTGGACCTGAATCTAAGAACAAAGTGAAAGTAGAAAAATAAAGCATAACCAAAAAACAGGCTAAAAAAATTGCTGAGCTGTGAAACATATCATTGCACTAAGAGAATAACCTCGTCTAATCTTTTGTGTAAGACTTCAAGATCATATTTCTTAGCATCAAGTTTGCTTTCCAAATATTGTGCATTTAATATTGGAAATAAACTCTGTCTTGAAAGAAAACAATGAAGAGAGAGAAAAGAAAAGTTCTTTTGCATTTAAAACAAAATCCGATGATGCTTAAATAGAAAACTAAATGACATGCTATCATATATTTTAGCTTTGATTTTCGATTATCAACTCACTGAGATCTCAACTAAGTTTCAACAAACAGAAGACGAGAAAAATGTAAGAATTTTATGTAAACATCTAAATTATTTTTTCAAGATATATATCAAATTATTTTCTCTTTTATATTATATATATATGAAAAGTATACAAAAGTATTTTATATAAAACATTCAGTTACATATAAATGTTATAATATATCAATATCATCAAAATAATATATTAAATACAAACAGTAACGATTGAAAAAGTATTTTCCAAAAATATATGCAATTATTATTGTGTATATTTCTAAAACAATATATACATAGTTATGAAAGATATAAAACAGATTAAACATTTGTACTACTCACGTACATATTAACAAAAAAATTGAAATGACTGAATGCTCCAAGAGATTCACTATAAATCCATTGAAGAGAAAATTTAATTTTTGATAGAGAATTCAATACACAATTGCTATTAGACAATTGACTATATTTGTTGCCCTGTCAAGGTCGGCTATATATTTAAAAGCATTCCAAATATTTAAATACTCTAATTTGTCTGTTTGGTAATAAAAAACGTATAGTTGGTCAACACTTCATTTTGTCATTATTGAAAAGTTTTAAACAAGTTTCATATGCATAGCAAGTGATTTCTTCTTCTTTTTTAAAAAATTATTGATCTTAAATGAATGACATTTGACATTAATATAACATCATAGTATGCCAAATATACATATATAATCATGGATTTTCTAGAAAAAATTACAATTTCAGTTGCCATGGTTGTTGGTAACTTTGTCAACTATTTTCAAATAATTGCAAACATAGAAAATAAAGAATAATACCAATATAATAGATGGTCACTGTCATCATGATTATATCAAATAGAAATGTATCTATATTGGTTTAGTAAATTTTTGAAAGTTTAATTTATATAACCAAAAAATACATTACAACACACACATTAGAGTGATATTATGTTTTATTTTTTTTAAAGAAAACCCAATGATAATAATACGGTAGAAAAAAGAAAATATAGTAAAGCTGATAATATACAAAAAAAAAGAAGAAGCAAAAGCATAGACAAGAAAAAGAAGAAAAATGTTGTTTACTTAAAGTTAAAAGAATAGAAAATTAAGTGCCCGGAAAGTGGATGACGATAGTGAAAACAGCAACGAGGCCAAAGTAAATAAAAGCATGAAGAAGGATTGAGTATCCACTTGTCTCCATCTTCCCAAAATCTACAAATCCGTTGTTGCCTGGAACCTGAAACACCAATCCCGGCGACAGAACAATGAACAGCACCGTCGCTACCACTGCCGCAATCCACTCGTCCATTTATAGAGAGAAAGATGATGAGTTTCTATTCACAGAGAGAGAGAGAGAGAGAGAGAGAGAGAGAGAGAGAGAGATGGAGAAGAAGCTATGTATATTTATGGTGAAGATAATTTCAATGGTTGGTAAGATGGCATAATACTTGTGACGTGGCGTTACACGTTAGTATTGTCGTGGCCAAAGTGTTAGTTGATGTTCACAGAGATTCGTTCGATGATGGTTAGGTTGTCTTTCTCAGTTTTGTTAATTATTTGGTCTCGTTGACTTAATTACGAAGTTGAAAATTGGGTTCTATGAAGTTACAACTACTTGTAGATAGGAACCAACTTCATTACTTTATTTAAGAATTTTATATATTTTATGCACATTTTTCATGCTTGTATTTTGCAGTTTTGTGTGTGTGCTTGATTGTGTTTTCGTCGTTTTTTCTTTCGAATGAAATTATACACATAAATTCTAATACTTTTGAGATAAATTACATGTTTTGAAAATATTTTATATTTTGATTGGAGATTAAAACAATATTTATTAGATTCTATTATAGAAAAAACTTGTAATTGGTATGTAGAGATATAACTTCTACATTTTTGCTATTTGATAAATGGTGTTTTTATCGGTCTATAACCCTTATTTTTTATAGTTTTATTGAGTCAAAATACATTTTTAGAGTTTTTTAGTTTGTTTTAGAGTTTTTTGCGGGTCATAGGCCACATTTGGAGAAGATGAGCTGTTTGGAGTGAAAACGACCACATGGAGATGCATAATCATGTTGAAGCATTATAATTTTGGATTCCTTTGAAAAACTTCTCACCTTTGGATCGAATTGAAATTTTGACACAAGATAACCACGTGAGTTAGCTTTCATTTGGAGTTGGTTTGAGGGAAATCAGACAATTGCTTATGAAGATATGACGATTTTACTGAAGATGTATCATTTTGGCCAAGAACATACGCCAGCAGAAGATGTGCCCACCTGAGGACCAACCTGCTAAGATCAAGATCGATAGATCTGCACCAAGATCAACCGATCTGACTCTTATTCGCTAGAAAATAAGATTTTTCTTATTGTATACCAGCCACCTTTGGGTTTTGGCTCTTGTAACATTTGGGGAGAAGATCTCATCCTCCACAATTTTGGAGAAGATTTCTAAACCCTCTTTACTTTTAATTTAGTTTATCATTATGTTTATCTATTATTCTTTTTTGTTTATTCTTATGGCTATGTCTGGGTAATTCTCTTATAATGTGTAGGGTTTTCTAGGGATTTAGGGATTCAATGAATTATAAAAAATTAGGGCTAGAAATTAATAGTGTAAGTGAATTCAATTTTTAAGTGCCACGTATATACGATACGCATGAAAGGTTAAATGATATAATTAACCTTGTATCACTATAAAAACCAAGTTTTTATGGACATAAATTTTAGCTGTGGTGGCGAATGTTTTGTAGTGAAAAAATTCTCAAAATCGGTTTACTTAGAGATGAATGTTTGTCATGAAAGAGAAACTGAAAGATGTAAGCTTTAATCAGGAGGCTCACTAAAAATTTAATGAATCATTTCTTTTTATTAAAGGCTTTCTACTATATACACAAACAGAAAACAAGGTATCATAATACACTGTAAGAGAACCAATATCAACCAGCCTATTTAAAGAGACAATGATAAACCCAACTGAGACATAAGAAATCAAGCAAATCACTAGAGGTAATAATTGAACAATATCTATAAGTCAAATTCGTCCCTAAAATCTTCTATTAATTAGGGTATATTCAAACTTCAAATACGCAATTCAATTTTTGAATGTATCTTTGTTATTTTCAGACATAATATCCAGTCTAATGATAATTTTTATAAGTAAATTCATGTCTTTAAGAATAGCTCGGAGTCAACTAAATCTTTTACATAAACAAACAAGTATGAGATAGGGAAGAAAATAACGACACCATCGTCGTTTACTCTAAGCAAATGTAAAGGGCAAAAATGTAATTTCAGTGTTAACAGATAGACCAACAAAGAAAATTCCACCATGGATTTGAAAAATAAATTAATTTTTTGTAATAATTCCAATATTTTGTTTTCTGGTTTTTGCTTTCCCTCTCCTTTCATCTTTGTCTCTTCCAAGTTTTCTAATTGATTCCCGGGAAAATCCAAATCCTTGAACAGCATTCACCACCAATCTTCCTGTTTGGTTGATCAGCGATACGAGTTATTCAAAAATCTCGATCGCGTCGTCGTCGTTCAAGTTACATCTATCTTGATTCTGTAAGCGATTTGAAAATTTCGATCGTTATTTGGAAAAGACGATTCTCGCCATTTTTCAATTCTCTTCTTTGAATAGAAATAACACTTTTATGAAGACGAAGCTTTTTTGGTAAGTTTCAATGTAATCTAAGTTGTCGAATTGGGTATTCTGAATTGCTTATCACTCAATCTTTGCCTATTCTGAAATTGTTTCCAAAAATTTCGTGTTTGCATTTGAAGTTTCTTCTTGTTCATGGAAAATTCAAATTTGCGTCTAGTTGATGATGATGATTGTTTATTTTTTTTTTTTTTTAGAATCTGGACGGAGGAGATCGGATAGTTGAGGATTTTGAGATGGCTAACCATGGTGGTTCGTCGAGGAAAAGTCTCTCTTTCTCTCATTCATTTCAAGGGAGGAAAAAAGCTTCTGAACACGAAGGTGGAGGCTCTAATCACCCACGAAGATCTCTCACATCTTCTCGTTCTTCCCTGTAATCACTCCAAAGCCATTTCTCATTTCTACCACTTTCATCGTTACTTGTTCATTATTAGATTTTGAGACAGATTAGTGGATGTTGATGGTTAACTTAAACCTTAGGTTGCGTGTTAGGCTTCTTGTATTATTGCCTGGCTTCGATGTTGCGAGCATGATACTTAATTTGTTGTTTGTTAGAGCTGCTCTCGGAGTAGGTTCCTTTTGGTTAGAATAAGCAAACATGATGATAATTCATGAACCGCGAAACAGCTGAATGTTTTCTGATGCTTCCAACTTAGCATTATGGCCTGATCTGCAATTGTCAAAAGTCCAAAATAGATGCATGAAGTACAAGCTCTGAAATTTGATTGCTTATTATTCTATATGGGTGCTCATATG
>JAKUCM010001893.1:0-30920 GCA_023374145.1 Lepidium sativum
AGCAAACTTGGTCCGCTTGTGACACAAGTATGAAGGGATCATACTTATGTAACTTCTCTCTATAATAAATAGACGTCACACCGAACTTATCTACAGACCCACCAGTTCTCAAAGTAGAGTTGTACCATACACTGCACTTCACGCCTAGTAGACCGGGGTGACGGTCTGTGTCACCAGACTTTGACGAAATATCGTAATCAAAATTTGGTCTTTTCATTCTCTCATGGAGAATTTTGAAAGCGTACCCACGAGTGTAGTACATTGTATACAAATATGTAAGTTCTATTGGACCCATCACAAACTCTTGTAACCACATTGGAAATGACTTGCCAAGCGAAAAAGCCTTAGTAACCTGTAATTGGCATGAGATAATTAGCACTATGATGGTGAATATTGATTCAATTAGAGTTTCTTACATAAAATTGTAATCATTCAGTGAATTCAACGTTTTTTAACAAATGCAATTCTTTTTCTGAATGTTGAGGATAAGCAGATCGCAATTGCGCCATGAATATCTTGTGTTGTGTTTCATAAAATGAATTCTGTAAGTAATAAAAAACTATATACAATTGACATAATAATTACTAACTGCTAAAGTTCTCCAATTTCGTCGCATTTGTTCGAAATATACAAATGCATATGATTGATCTCTTCTGAATTCAGTTTCCGTGGAATTGATTTCCCACCTAATCTGTAAATTTATGAAATTATATAAGGAGTATATGCTGGATAAACCGAGCGTTCTCCTCTATCATCATGGCTAGGAGGTCGGTGATGCTTTGTTTGAACGTGTGGTTGAATGTATAGCGCTGAGAAGTTTGTTGTTTCTCATTAATGCTTTGTGCAACAATCGAGCCCTCGACTTTACTTAGGTTTTTAACTTTTTTCTTCAACTGAAATATAAATCTTTCAAATGGGTACATTCAATGATATTGAACTCGGCCCCCTAGCTCTACATCAAAATTTGATTTGTGAATATTAATAGTCCTGTCATGAAGTATAATATATATCAATTACCTGCTTCAGGTGGGAGATGAACATGAAGATGCTCTATTACATCGAAGAACAAATGAGGGAATATCTTTTCAAGATTACATAGGATAAATGAATTTTTTTATCTCAGGCACCTGATTCCATCTTTACGTAGGGTTCATGCACACAAATCTCGAAAAATGTCCCTAACTGCGTATATATTGATAATTTCAGAATTTTACTGTTGGTATAGTGTGGTCTTAGGTTATTTCAAGTTACATGCAAACGCTTCATGTACATGTAGTGGTAAAAGATAAGCGAAGGTAAATGCAAATAGTCGCTGCATAACCACATGGTAATCATGACTCCTCATTCCTATAAATTTTCTTTCCGAGCTATCAACACAATTACGCAGATTTAATGCGTATCCATCCGAGAATTTGACTTTATTCTTTATCCAATCGAAAAAGCTTCCTATTTAAGCACATGTTAGGCTAAATAATGCTATTAAATAATTAGAAATTTAAATTATGCAATACCCTTCTCGCAGTATCTAAACGGAATATGGGTAGAGACCCAACTTTTTTGGCTCCTCATATGTGAAGTGATCTTCTGTCGCAAATTTCTGGTAAGTCCAATCTGGATTTTAGATTTTCTTTTCTTTTTCCTTTCACGTTGAAAACTGTGTTGATAGAATTCTCAAAAACATTCTTCTCGATGTGCATGACGTCTAGAAAATGACGTAGTTTGTGGTTTTTTCAATACAACAAATCCCAAAATATACTTTTCTTGTGCCAATTGTGATATACCCCAACAATATGAAAAGGGAAATGACCATTTTAAACAACAAGTTGTTGTTTTGTCTGCGCCAAAATCTCTAAGTTGTGTTAATATTGACGCACCAGTAGGTTTTGGAGGAGGACCATACATTTGTTTTTTTTGTAAATAATGTTTTGCTTTTTCTGTAAGGATGATCCAATGGAAGAAACCACTTATGACAGTCAAACCAAGATGTTTTCCTTCCATGCTCAAACTGTAATGCTTCTGTATTATCCTGGCAACTTGGACATGACAATCTACCATGTTTCATCCAACCAGACAACATTCCATAAGCACAAAAATCACTAATAGTCCACATAAGAAAAACTTTCATCCTAAAATTTATCTTCGATGACGCGTCATACGCATCGACGCCGGTCTCCCATAACTGATTCAACTCGTAAGTTAGTGGTTGTAAAAATATATTTAATGATCTTCATGGATGATCTGGTCCGAGAACTAGGATTCTCAAGAATAAGAACTCATAATCCATACATAGTGGCACATGTAAATTATACGGTGTAACAATCACTGGCCAAACTGAATATTGCCTCGCGTGTTGTCCGAACAGACTAAACCCATCTGTACATAACCCAAGATAAAAATTTCTGCTTTCGGCCGCAAAGTATGGATAAATAGTCTGGAAATGTTTTCATGGTTTAACATCTAAAGTGTGAGCAATCTTCCCATGTGAGTTGTGTTCAACATGCCATCTCATTTTACCCGTTATACGTTGTGATTGGTATAACCTCTTCAACCTATCTGCCACAGACAAATACCACATCTGCTTGTAAGGGACACATGATCTTCCACCAGTTTCTTGGAACTGAGGCTTACGACAGAAACGATATTGCAATGCATGAAAATCAGCTCTTCAATAGATCATACAATTATTGATACACACATCTATTATTTCATATTGTAATCCAAGCCCGACACACAATTTTTGTACTTTCTTGTAAGAAGCTGGGGCAATATTATCTCTGGGAAGACTCTTCTTCAGCAAAGTAGCAAACCTATCAACATAACTGATTAAATTTAATATGCCTTGATATTCATAAACTCGGTTGCATTCCCAAACGGGGATATTTCATCGTCACACACCCACTATATAAAGGTTTCTTCGCTGCATCTAACATATCATAAAATCTTTGTGCTTCTGAATTAGGTACCCCCCTCTGTTTACACCATCTTCAAACGTTGGAATATTCTCTCGTTCACCATTTGAAATGTACCAACATTGTTTTCTACCTTTACAGTTGATTACACACTTAAACCAGCTTTAGTATGTTCACTAGTACTACCAACAAGAATCGTACAATCAACAACATCATGAACATTAGATTCCACATCCAAACCTACATTAATATGTTCATTGGTACTAGCAAAATTAACATGACAATACCACACTTTATGCCCATGCATAAATCTTTTACTATATAGATGAAGCCAAACTTGTCTTTCAGAACTGAATCTCCTATTCTGACATTTAGTACATGGGTAGTACATCTTACCTGTTTCACGAGTTATAGTTTGATTCCCAGCAAACTGCATAAATAATTGCATCCTTTCTGAATACTCAGCGACAAGCAACCCTATCGCTATATCAACTCTCTCTTCATCCATCCACGGCCAAATGTTTATATTTGACATCTTAAAAATAATTTTTTGTAAGTGTGGTGAAGATGAAATGAATTGTGAGTAGTTTCCAACCAAAACCGACGAGATTTGATGAAATACCAAATTTTCGGTTACACATAAAACCAATATCTAAAGAGCGTGGTTACCTACTTCACCAGCCACCGTCAAAGACGGTCAGAAATGGTAGAAAATATCTAGACAACTTTTATTATTATTATTATTATTTTGATCAATAATCGTCAGGATCCAGTGAAAAATTTATGACCAGATATAGTCGGTTAGAATTACGGTCGGAAATCACACATGTAGTGATAATAAATCTAGTAAATAGTGATTTCTTTTGTATAGGTCGATGTTATGGATGGATACTCAAGTGACAGATATATCATAATTCGTAAGTAGGAAAAGAATCAGACAAATAACCGAGACTGTTAATCCCAATTTAAGAAAAGTGTCCGGTTCTCGTATGAATAAGAACTCCCTCGTGTATTAAGCTTGTTTGATTTATTCCAAATTATTCGCAGATTAAAATTCAAATGTCAAGAAAATACTCAGCGACCAAATTCAAGAGTCAAAAACACACACTATATAGCTAGCTAATGATGACGCAATCGAAATGATCCGGTTCGTTTTTCTACTCGGTCCTTTGCATTATCTCCACCCAATACTCCTGATGAAAATGAAATCGGTCCTGTATACATGATATATACAGTATCTATAAACGTAACTATATATATTAATAACTTAAATGTAGCATTACTGCCACTTTGATGTTTCCTATACACGTTTTAAATTACCTCTTAAAATATACGCAAATAATTAATACAAACATGCATAAACACATAATCATTTTCTTGATTTTAAACATGAAACTATTAATTATTTAATAATTTCATTATATAAATTATTGTATATAAAAGCAGCTGTATATATATGGAATTTTGATTTGATAGTCCACATGTTTTATAAGTAAGTTTGATAAATCAACCGTGTGGAGAATTTGAAGTTTTTAATTGATGCGATAAAGGATGTGTAGATCACCAACCAACGGTGTAGTAAAACACTTGGACCGAATGTTACCAAACTCCCACTAAAATACAAATTACTATTACCAAACTACAAAAGTAATTACCAAGTGTCGGCTAGACAGTTGTAAAGTTGTACCACATCGTTGTTATTTTCTGCTTGGAAAAAGTTCAACCTTTTCATTTTTGTGCTATAACTCTAACGCATGTTTAATGATAAATCATATTCATTGTCGACAAATTAGTAAACTATTTTTTATATATTTTTGTCAATAACAACAAAATCACAAAATTTAATTCATAATTTAGTTATCTAATTTTTTAATAATATCATCTAAAATAACCCAACTTTCTAGAATCAAGTTATAACAGAAAAAATATTAGAAATGAACATTTAACAACATAATCAAATTTTTTTATTTAATAAATAATTATGTATATATGGTCTTATAAAAAGTTTACTTTTGTTTAGAAAATGAGACAACTTTTGGTTGTACCTCTACAAAATATCTTCGAATTTTTCATAAAATAGAATCGATTTCCACTCTTTGCATCAAATTACAGAAACCGAAACCAATCCCAAACCAAAATCAGAAATTGGTATAGAATGCGTCAGCTAGGGCCAGGTCTCGTTTATTTCTAAGCAAAAGCCCATGTGGACTTGGACAAACCGTGTCATAGTGAATTGTTTAGTTCAATATACTACCATTTGGTTCAAAATGTTGAAAACTATTTTTTTGTAGTAAAGTCAAAGTCAAAGTTCATATATTTGTGTGTATACATAAACATACAATAGTGAGACCAACCTTGCACAAGTCAAACAATGACATCTCAAAAACTCTATATAAGAGTTCTCATCGAATTTATTACACATACAAATCAAAAATATCCAACACTCACCAATAAAAAGCTCATTTTTGTCTTCTTTTTTTTTTCTCAATCAAAAAAGGAAATATTTCTAAAGTAAAATGAAGAAACAATTGGTGGTTGTAGTAATATTAGTTGTTATATTCGCTGTTTTCTTGGATGCTACGCAAGTTGAAGCCATAAGGCCTTTCCCAGAGACCGTCGATGAGATCCGACTTCTGTTTCAGGTGCTGGCTCGAGGTCCGGTTCGTGGCTCTGGTCCCAACGGTTGTACCAATATTCAACGTGGTTCAGGGAAATGCCATGGCTGAGTTTTTGTAACACGAGAATTCGTAATCTTCTTCATTCTTTGATTCTTTTTTTTTTTTTTTTTCACATTAGTGTGTTACGTACATAATTAAATATACGTAATTATACGATAGCTTTAGACTTCGGTTCATACAATTGAAACTTGTAATCAACGGAAATTCAGTGAATTTATTAGTATTACTCAATTCAAACATGTTATATATTTTCTCTGTTCACTAGTTGGTCAAGAAAGTAGTATTTTTTGAAACAAATGTAATAGTCAGAAGAATTTTCATTTTAACATAAATAATAAAACGACTTCATTGGACTTTTTCCGCTTGTAAAGGTAGAGAATACAGTGAATAAGTAAATTCAAGTTATTTGACTTTAATAAACTTTTATCTTGAATATCACAGAACACAGCAACAGCGTCTTAAGGCAAAAGCCTTTCTCATGAAAGTGTGTTCCTACTTACACGATTAACCGTTTCTCGCCGGAGGTATTTCCCTCCGACGTCTTTTCGTGATGACGGTGTTACTTAAAGTCAAAGCTTGGAAGCTCAATAAAAATAACATGACCCGTTCAGTGACCTCTCTGTAATTGCTGACAGCAACACTGACCTTTTTGATAACGCTTACCCCATTTCCAATACTTCAACAAAATTACATGATGCTCCACAATTCTCTTTTACGTGTTTTACATGTTATGGGCGAGTGAGCTTCACCTCATTCGTTGTGACAATCTGCATTCCACAACCACAATGGAAACAACACCTAAAGTGGCTGGGACAAGGTCAAGTGATAGAGTGTTCTTACACCTTCTACTGAAAAGAGGACCCTCACATCCTTTTTCCCCTAATATGTCTCGGTTTCCAAATAACTTATAGGTGTGTTCATTCCTTTGTTTAGTAAATCAAATTTGAACTCCATTTTACTGTCTTAAACATTACTATAGCACACAGTCAAGAAGTTATGCTAATGCAATGTGCTGAGCATTCGCGTATCCAGTTTGAGTTCAGTTTGGGTCCTACCAGATCTGATCGGTTGGGTTCACAATTTTCATACCCATCTAAGAACCAAAACCAATTTGGTTCGGTTTGGGTTCCGGTTCTGGTTCAAATTCTATTATAAAATTGTAATAAAAATTAGACTCTACTATACCCAAAATTTTTGGGTATTCGGATTCCGTTCAAATAATACTCAGACCCGACTCGATACCTACATATATACTATGATGAGACACGACGATTACTTTTGCTTATACTCGAATTGGATCGAAACTCAAAATTTTGAATCGATTTTGAAACAGTTTTTCGATTTCGGCTAAAATATCCAGAAAGTAATAACACAAAAATCTAATAACTTATACTATTAAAATATAATATGTGTATATCTGTCTTCCTTAGTGAATTTGTTATCATTTCTACACTTTCAAAATTGTGATGGTGGATGAGTCTCTGTTATTGATATTCACTCATCACTTATAGGATTTTTCAGAAAATTTGATTGATGTGACGATGTCTTTGGCATCCTATGACCCAGAGCATACTTAAAGTCATCATCAAAAACTCGCAAGTAATTGTCATCTTTTCATTGACATCGCAATTAAAAAACTACTTCTGAAATTTTTATTTTGCACAAATTTAGAATAGCTGCAAACATGACGATTTTCCAAGGTGATTTAAATTCTTTGTTGTTAGTTCAGATAAGTGGTTGCTGAGAGAGTAAAAGTCACAAACTTTAAACTTGCATAAAACTAAATAACATTAAACGCCTGAAGAAATTTTAGAGACAAACCAGCAAATTCATCATCAGTAAAAAAAACGAGTTGAAGAAAAAAAATTACATCTCAAAGTTTTATGAGATTATTCACAGATTCAAAACGATAACTAAGAAGCTGAAGAGGAAAGCTCCGGAGTGTCAAATTTCATCCCGAAGTGTTGTTGGTAACATGGTTCAATTCAAAAACTGTATACATATATAATGTTTAAAAATTATATGTTTGCAAGTTAATCAAGGGCTAACAAAATAATAATTACGGGGCCAAATATTAAGCTTTTCCTCCAAAAGACGAAAACTAACTAATGTCAAGAAATTAATTTAAGGTTTGGTGTTAGTTATTTTAAAAAGAAATCTTGTTCAAATTGATCAAGGTTGTGATCAATTTGGGGTTCGAATTTAAACTCCACAAAAAAGTATATCCTCGGACCGCACTATGATTCTATGCAAAAATTGTCGATAAATACATTTTTCAAAAATAGAAAACCAGAATTTTAAATATACAAAGAAAAGAAAATAAAATAAAATAAAATAAAAAATAGAAAATAATATTTATATAAATATATGATCAAAAAGCCGAATAACCCTAAGAAACGCTAGGTGCTAGTCGGGCGACGACTTTTTGCCTATTATCTAGAGAAACTAATTTGAACCTACTCGATTTTAGAGAATTTATACAGTTTTTAAATAAATAATATTTAATAATTATATATATATATATATATGAAAAAATAAAAAATCATCAGATTTACATGATTTACACATATAAAAGTTAAAATTTGTATTCAGTCTCTATAATAAATAATTTGATGTTATTTAGGCATTATATTTAATATATGTATTTTTTTTTTCCAACGATAGTAAATTAAAAAACAACTAAACTTATGAACCAGACACTCGACCGAACTTAGCCAGAGCATCTGCTTTATGATTTAGTTGTCTGGGAATAACCGAGAAATTACAAGTAGAAAACCGTTGACTCTGTCTTCGAATCTCCTCATGATATGATTGGAACGCCGGCCACTCCTCTGGGTGCTGGATTATGGCATATACCGTCTCACAATCCATCGAGATCTCCACTTCCTGGATCTGTAGCTCTGCAAGCGTACCCAAGGCCCATAAAACTGCCTCAACCTCCGCGTGAAGAGCTGATAGACATTGGTTGATCCTGAACAATCCCGAACATATTCCTTCCACCGAATCTGGAAAGCAGATCCAACCGACCCCAGAATAGAGATCGGTGGCTTTCCAGGACGCGTCCACGTAGCACTTGTAACCCGTGAAACTGAGATTAGCTGTGGTAGGAAATATCAAGGGCGCCTTGGTCATTCCAAAACTGTAGACCCTTTGTACACGCTGAACTATACTAATCCGTCGGACTGCTGTCCATTCCATGAACTCTAATGTAGCCCGTTCCACAATGACTCGAGGGTCTAAATCAACCTGGGTGAAGCAGAAATCATTACGTGCTTTCCAGATATGCCAAACGAGCCACGGAAAACTCTCAAATTTTGTATTGTGCTTGACACAGGAGAGCAAATAATCTATGTTGTACCCAACTGATTCTCCTGGGAAAATCCTCGGGTGACTCGGTATAACCGATAGTGCCCACACTTGAAGTGCAGGTGGGCATTCAAATAACACGTGGAAAATTGACTCGTTATCAATCCCACATCGTAGGCACCTCATGTCCTTACCAAGACCACGTCTCACCAAATTTTGATATACTGCTGTGCATCCTGACAACACTTGCCAGAAAAAGTGCTTTATCTTTGGAGGACAATCTAACTTCCAACATTCCTTATATAGTAAGTCAAAAGTAGGACTGTATCGACCCTGGTCCATATCTCTTACTTGACTTGCTAATTGATAACCCGATTTTACCGTATATCTCCCTGACGTCGTATAGTGCCAACCCCAAGAATCCTTTTTCGCAAAAGGCGGTAACCTTATACCAAGAATCAACTGTGCATCTCTCTGCCCAAAATATTGTCGTACCAAAATTTCATTCCATTGTCCCGTACTCTGGTCTATGAATTGATCCACCGTTATGTCTGGAAAGACGTGTAGAGCTGAGCGCACTGCCCTTCGAGGCTCTACGTCTGGTATCCAATTATCCGTCCATACCCCAATTCTTTTACCATCGCCCGACTTTTTAATTAGACCATGTGCCAACAAAAACCGTGCCGACATGATACTCCTCCACCCATATGACATTAAGCCTTGAACACGGGCTTCAATTATACAGGTATCCCTATAATATTTTCCTTTTAAGACTCGTGCTAACAACGAATCTGGGAATTCAATCAATCTCCAAACTTGTTTCGCTAAGAGTGCGGAGTTAAAATCCTCTAGCATTCGGAAACCCAAACCCCCACTTTCCTTTGGTTTACATAATTCTCGCCATGTTTTCCAGTGAATTCCTCTGGTTGTCCCTGAATTTTACCACCAATAATTTGCTATTGTAGAGTGGACCTTTTGAAGGACGCTTCTCGGCAACCGATAGCAACTCATCACATACGTTGGTAGAGCCGTTAGAATAGATTTTATCAAAACCTCCTTCCCTGCTTTGGAAAGAAATCGATTTGACCAGGTAGATAAACGTGCCTGTAGCTTATCAGCCACAAAAGCAAATACTTGAGCCCGAGACCCGTCTATCCTCTCCGGGAGCCCTAAATACTGCCCCAAACCACCATTTGTATGAATACCCAGAATTTGTCGGATTTCTCTCTGAATGTCCACTTCTACACGTTTACCAAACTGTATTGAGGACTTATCAAAATTTATCTTTTGCCCCGATACACTCTCGTATTGAGCAAGTATCTCTAAAATCTTCTTTGCCTCAGTGTTATTGGCTTGGCAAAAAAATAGTGTGTCATCCGCGAAGAGGAGGTGTGAAACTGGTGGACTTGATTTTGCCACTTTAATCCCAGTAATGGATTTATCCTCACCCGCCCTCCTGAGTTTTGTGATAAGAACCTCCGTACATAAAATAAAAAGATATGGAGATAAGGGATCTCCTTGCCGTAACCCCCTTTCCGGGTTAATGCAACCACTAGGCACCCCATTAATAAAAATTGAGTACTCGACACTCGTAATACACCACATAACACATTTTATCCATATATCGCTGAACCCCAACTCCTTCATTATCTCAGCCAGAAAAGTCCATTCTACTCTATCATATGCTTTGCTCATGTCAGTTTTTATCGCCATGAACTTACTACTTATCGATTTATTCGTACGGAGCGCACGAATCATCTCCTAAACGATCAAAATATTATCCGAGATCAAACGCCCCGCAACAAAGGCTGATTGCGTCTTAGATACAATCTTTGGTAATACTCTACTTAGGCGTATGCCTAATATTTTTGCAACCAATTTGTATCCTATATTACACAAACTAATAGGCCGAAAATCCGTCATCTTTGTCGGACAGGACACCTTAGGTATAAGATAAATATTTGTCTTATTCAAATTCTTATAAAAAACCCCGTTTTTAGGAAATCATCAACCAATGATATGAGATCGCGTTTTATAACTTCCCAAGAAGACTGAAAAAACATAACTGTCATTCCGTCTGGACCTGGAGATTTATCTGGATCCATTTTGAATAAAGCCGTTTTGACCTCTTCCTCCGTAATAGATCGCATCAGAATTTGATTATCCAAATCTGTGATTTTGCGTTGCAAATTATGCGCATACCCTTGGGAACCCCTACTTGTCGTAAACAGATCCTCAAAATATCTGACCACTTCAGTTACTATCTCGGCGTCCTTCGTAACCCAGACACCCTCGTTATCTACTAATCCAGTTATCCTATTACGTACTCGTCTCTGACGTACCAAAGAATGAAAAAATTTAGTATTCTCATCACCCTCATTTAGCCATTTAGATCGACATTTCTGTTTCCAATAGACCTCCTCCTCCATATAGGCCAACTTAAGCTTAGCATTAGCTTCATTTAAGGCCCCTGAGTCCACAATGACACTATTATTATGGAATTCCACCATTCGTTTCCAGTGAGAAATTTCCTGTCTACCAGATCGTAGTTTCTCACTCCTCCAGTGTGATATTTCTTTCCGACAAAACCGGATTTTTTCCCCTAATGATGAACGAGCCCCTGACCAATTATCAAATTTTGTCCAGCTCTTTTCTACAATCTAACGAAAACCCTCTTTTCCCAACCATCGCTTGTCAAAACAAAATCGCTTGGGTCGGGTTGTACATTGTTGGTCCTGACATCGTACTAGAATAGGCCGATGATCAGAACCTACCATATCCATATAGGTGATATCTGACGATGAAAATAAGTCATGCCAATCCGCATTGCCATAAGCTTTATCTAAAACACATCGGACAACTCCGTTACTACGTACCCCTCTCCAGGACCATTTGTTACCAATTTTTGGAAACTTTAAAACACCACAGTCTCTCAACATTTGTTTAAAAGTGTTAAACGAATTCATACTTCGAAGATTACCTCCTTGTTTTTCATGGTTTCCGGATATCTCATTGAAATCCACACATATAATCCACGGTCCCGATCTGGTTATACCTAACCGTGTTAATTTTTCCCAGACATATGGACGTTTTGTGTACACTGGTTCTCCATAAAAAAACGTTATATGAGACTTGAATATCAAGTGTAATATCAATCATATTTTTATCCATTTGATTAATTATCACTGGGTTAGTATTATTATACAATAAGGCCAAGCCTCCACTAGAACCCATAGGTTCAACTGTGATCAAGTTATTAAAGCCCAAATGTTGTTGAATCTTAATTAAAAAATTTTCTTTATTTTTTGTTTCTGACAAAAATAAAAAATCCGGTTTTGACATTTTCCAAATATCTCTCAAATAATTGATAGTGACTTTCTCAAACCCTGGAAATTCCAACATAATAATTTTATTAACATAAAAATTAAAAAACAATTATGGAGCTTTTGTTTTGCTCTTATTTATCACCCTTTTTGGGTTTGGTGACATCTGGCCCACTAAGGCTAATTTCCTAGTACTAATCCCTCTCAAGGGAGTCAAAGTCCTAACTCCTTGCTTGCCTCCAATTAGAGGAGCCCTTTGTGCTTTGGCTTCTCTGTATCGCTGCAACTTAGCAGCCATGAGCTCATTATTCTGTGCTTGTTCTGCTTCATTTTGATCAAGTTTACTGAAGTTGACCGCATCAAGGGTGAGTTCATCTAACACATCTTCTGTCAACCCATCATCATGATCCTCCATATTACCCTCATTCTCAATCAAATCGTCTTGGCCAGACTGCAGTTCATCAGCCGCCTCGTCCAAATCATCTGTGTCCTCCATTGCATCCAGAATTGGCTGCAGGACATCCTCCAATTTTTCCTCTTCCAATTTGCTGAGCGGTGGATCTTGATCTTGATCAGCCAACACAGCTTCCACCTCAGTTGGAAATAATGGTCTTCGGACCTTTTTAGCTGACAATGATTCAGCTTGACCCTCGCCCTCATTTCCCTGCCAAACCACCAGATAAAACCATGTAATATTCCATACCACTTTATAAACAAAACGAATATATGATAACCATACCTGTGTCGTTTCAGCAACAGAAAGCTGAGGCAGAATTGGTCCTCTACCTCGCTTAGAACTTTCCCCCCTAGTTTGTCCTAATTTAGGTCTAAATAAAACACCTCTCCCTTTACTAAAACCTAAGACAGCGCCTTTATAAGACTTCGAATTCTCAGTCACAGTATTAGTTCTAGGATTTTCATTAATTGGAACTCTATTCTCAGCCTTATGCTTATAGCAACTAGAAACCTCATGTGTCATGCGATAGCATAACCTACAATAGCCTACAAGTCTTTTATATTCGATCATGACCTTTGACTCACACCCTTCTTCAAACTCCAAAATCGATGAAAAAATCAAAGGTTTTGAGCAGAAGATTTCAATTAAAACTTGCCCTCTCACTACATCGATACTAATGACCGTACCCAATGATTGTGCTACTACACGGTAGACTTCCTCTACTCTATACTCGAAAGGAATTCCCGTAAGACGAATCCAAAGCCTAATAGTGTTAGGATGATCTGCATCCGCTAAAGGTTTCCATGGGGCATATGCCACCATCCACCCATCAAAATTAATTGCCCCATTTTCTAACACCAGTTTCAAGTCTGATTCCGCTTGGAATTCAAAATGAAAACGACCATTTCCTAGATTCATACCTCTGACTTTACCCACTAATCCCCAAAACTGTGGCATCCTAAAAATGAATGTGTCTACATTCTGCAAAATAGGATTAAGACACCTCCCCATTAAGACTTTAGAACTTCTAGCTAATAATTCCGAATTTTCAATCTTTGGAATCTTGATTTTGAGGACTCTAGGCGGTGACCTAGAACTCAAAATCTTTTTGCTCAGATTAAGCTGCGACATTCTAATTTCCAGAAAAGACTGACAGAGGTTTTTGTTTCTTAAAACTTTTATCGATGAAAGTATTATCAATCCTTGACCTCTACTTAAATAGTTTTTAAAACCAAACTGAACTCTGTAAACGAGCCTATACTTAGTCCTCAATAATCTCCTATATTCTAGTAGATATATTAGGTAATTCCAATAACCACTTTTCAAATTATCCTCCCAAATTCTGTGATAACTTATCTGATTAGTTATCAACAAAGTTAGAGTAGTAAATTTAATCGTTTGAATTCGAAATTCCAGACTTTTCAGTGTTCTGTTTAAATTCATCATGTATTTTAGCATTGTGATATTTAGGTTCAGATAAATCACTGTACTAACCAAACATAAGGCTAACCTGTAAAGACGAGGCCTACTGGCCGATACACGCTTTCTCTTGTTAGTTTTTACTTCCCGCTCACCTTCATAAGCATCATAAAAACCAAACACAATTAGCACAATCTGGAATCCTAAACATACTGAAAGAGTTACACTTCTCTTTCTCAGTAAATTTAGCATTCTGTTCCAAGACCTATTGACTAGTGAACCAATGTTTATTTTTATGAACCAAACTCTTTGTGATTTAACGAAAATAACTTGGAACAAACTCTTAACAAACGACCAAAGAATGATTATATCTTCCCCTAAATTGAAAACTTCTTGGCCTAATAAGATGACTACTTGATCAACTCTTAACGAATTAACCATTTGTAGAAGACAACCTAAAATTTGTATATCACTTTTGGTTTTCCTCCACTTAAAGAAATAATATACTAATTCCCCGAATAGCATTATCACAAACAATGCGGTTCTAATGCTCCACACCAGCCATCTATCTAACACTACATGTATGTGTGAAGATATGATGTTTTGATTGAGTTCTATGACATCGTTCCTGAAAGTAATGTTATCAGGAACCAATATCTCAAATTTCATACATAGATATGGAATCAAATGAATCCCATTACCATTATTCCAAGTTTCAAAACCTAATTTGAGAACTAAGTTTACCAAATACATCGAGACATACCTGCGCTTCCGAGTAGATCCACCGACAGAACTGCGACCATAGCCCGATTTCCAAACCGACACGGGGCGAAAAACCACCTCGCCTAGAGCTCTATCAACCTCACTCTAGCCCAGATTCACGAATCGAAAACCCCCAAGAAGCAAAACAAAAGAACCCCAATACCCCGACTAACCCTCCTACAGAAAACCCCCTACCTCTCCACTAGAAACCCTAGCCTGGCCGTCGAAACCGAAGACCTGGACGCCTTCCCCTAAGCCAGCCCAACCGCCGAACCACCGCCGCTAATCTCCCCTCTTCTCACCGAAACCCTAGATCGAAAATCACCCTCCTCGTTCTTATATTTAATTTTATATAAGATTTAAATGATTATTTTTAGAAAATAAAACACTTAGGCGAACTAGTCACCACTTGAACTTTCTAATTACCGTTAATATTGTCCAAATTATCCATGTCCATGTAATTGATCCGATGTTTTCTAATCAAAATAACTTAGATTTGCCTAGTGCCTAGATCTGGCCTAAGCTGTTTTTTAGAATGCTGAACCATTACGACTCTTAACAAAGAAAAAAAAAGGTGAAAAGGTGATTGAGATAACACGTGTTCCATCCTTGTTTTGGTTTAATATGAAAACATACATCAACTTGAGCAACAAATCACATTAAGAATTTAATGGATTCAACTTTGCTCAAGATGATCTCCCAAACGAGCTTGTATTATGTGTAGCGTAAAAAGAATTTGTGGGTGCATGGTCAAGCTTCCACGATCTTTATCCTCACTCTTACTATTAATAACATCTTACCATTGAAATACACCGTCTCTTATCGGTTACAAAACCTTTTTTTTATATTAAAAGGTGGTTTGAGATCTGTCTGATTTTTTTTTTTTTTTTTTGTCAAACATTGGGCCACAAATGACCGATCAATTAGCCAAATTCTTACAAATGCAAGCGGGGGGACTCGATCCCAAGATGTGCAAGTGTGCATGCCTCTTGTGGCCACTAGGGTAAATGCCACTTGCATAGATCTCTCGAGTTATTAATTATTGATTATCCCTAAATTGTTAACATCTCTTGCAAATATCATTTTAAGTTGATTAATAAATTTAAAATTTCAACCAAAAAGACATATCACATTAAGAAAAAAGTCAAATCGCACATAATCGATCCTAAATACAAAATTACACAAATAGATTCCTAAATAGTATTTAACAATCATACAATAAGTTCAAATCAACACAGATAATTGGAAATAAAAGATCATTAACAACCATACAATAAGCTCAAATCACGTGTTTTTTTTTAAATCTATTCGTACCCAACGGAGTAAACATGTATATGACTCTACTGTCACAGGTACCACCTATTTTGGGCCCAGATTCTTTTTATATAATTAAAATGAGTTTTCAAGCTTACAATTCTTTATGGGTTATGGGTACTCAACGGATTTAATCCCATATAAAACATCCCTGTTTATGGGCCTTTATGGGCTCCATTTGACCTTATTTATAAGAGCTTTATTAAGAAATAGGCCATATTTGTGTATACATAAACATACGATAGTGAGAGCAAACCTTGGACAAGTCAAACAATGACATCTCAAAAGCTCTATATATTAGAGTTCTCATCGAAATTTTTACACATACGAAACAAAAATATCCAACACTCACAAATAAAAATTGTTATAAATATATAGGTGTTATATATAATAATTATTTGTATAAAATATTTTATTTCATGTCTACCGCCCTTACTCCCTATATAAATATATATTCACTTTTATTTATGTAAACACAATATACAAAAAAATGAATTATTATCTCTTTTTTATCCTCACGTGGTTCTGTCTCTTTTTAATTTCTACACATACATTATATATAATATATGTATCATATACATAGTTATTTTATAACATTAATTCGTTCCTATATCAAAAAAGTAATCATGTAAAATTATACTAAATTCAAGATCATTGTCTTTGATATATCTAGAAATAATTATATAAGATGGACCGTTACAACACGGTTACACCTAAAAAGAAAAAAAACTCCTTGATACCATCGATAAGTCAAAATGACATCAGAAGAGCAATATTTGGTCTACCATATCCACAATGGTTTAAAAGATGAATATATAACAAAAGAAAATCCTGCAGATCTTTGACAATCACTCAAAGACAATTTTGATCACCAAAATATGTGATTTTACCAAAAGCTAAACATGAGTGGTTGAAGGTTCCATGATTATAAAAGCGTAAGTGGATATAATTTTGCACTGTTTGAAATTACTTCCAAGATAACTTTATATGAAAAGAAGATAAGTGATTATGATATGATCGAAAAAACTCTCCTGATATTTCATCATGAAAATGTAGTCCTTCAACAATAATACCGGGTTAATGGATACACGAAGTATTCAAAATTAATGCAAGTTCTTCTTGTAGCAGAACAAAGTAATGAACTTGTAACACTAAACCATCAGTCTCGTCCTATTGGATCAACATCATTCCTAGAAGCAAATGTTACATCATCAAATTATAATAATTATGGACGTGGACGCAGTTGAGGTAATTACTGTGGTCGTGGACGAGGAGGATATGAACGTGGAAAAAAGAAAATTCTATCCAAATGATTTTAAGAGTGAAAGAAATAATAAAAGGTCAAAAGGAAAGGAGGTTGGAAAAAGACAACATGAGGAAAGTTACTATAGGTGTGGCATGAAAAGGCATTGGTCGCCTACTTGCCATACGCCAAAATATTTTGCCAATATACACCAAGAGTCACAAAAGGAAAAAGAAAAACAAAAAGAAACCAACTTCATTTATAGCAACGCTGGACCTTTTGTTTGATGATGAGGTTGGACCTTCTTTTGATCGTGAAGTCAAGCCGTCATTTGATGGTATAAATAGTGATACATATTTCGATTTGGCTGATTTCGTTGTTGATTCTATTGATATCAACGAAAATCAAAAAGACTAAAATCGTCCTAAATAAGAAAGTATGACATAATGTAAAAATAGTTATGACTGCATAATGTTGTTTTTGTTTTATAAAATAGTTTGTGTTGTAATATAAAATTTATTTTTATCATAATAATGTATCTTTTATTAATATTTTCAAATCAGAAAATGTTGAAATTCGAAAACAAGGATGGAGATATGTGTTTGACAGACAGTGATACAACGCACACAATACTTAAAGATAAAAATTATATCTCTTCCTTTAAAATGAACAACTCTGCCGGAAGCATAAATACTATATATGGTGATGCAAAAATTATTGTCGGCTCTGGAAGAGCTTGTTTTTCAATGCTCTGAAAAACTGCCAGCTTTATCCTCCGAACTACATTTCACAAAAATAAACATGATTGAATCGAATAGTATAGTAAACGTGAAGTTTACATGTACCTTCAAAACCTGGCATGAACGTGTAAGGCATCCTGATTCAGTCATGATGCGAAAGATTGTAAAAAATACAGATGGCCATTCACTGAAAAACCAGAAGATTTTTCAAGCGAAAGAATTTTCATGTAATGCTTATTCTCTTGGAAAACTAATAACTCAGTCATCACCAGCCAAAGTTGGGAATTAATTGATGCATCTAGTAGATGGTCACATGTGTATCTATTGAGCACATGAAATATGACTCA
This sequence comes from Lepidium sativum, assembly GCA_023374145.1. NCBI lineage: Eukaryota > Viridiplantae > Streptophyta > Magnoliopsida > Brassicales > Brassicaceae > Lepidium > Lepidium sativum. The sequence goes on from JAKUCM010001893.1 coordinate 18,499, forward strand.
CAAAATTCATTTCCCAAATAATGAGATTGAGAGCACAATTTCCTGATTATATAATAAAGAAGGTAAGACTTGATACCGCTGGTGAATTCACTTTTCAAGCTTTAAGTGAATATTGTATGTCATTGAAAATATATGTTGAACATTCAGTCCCACATGTTAAACACAAAATGGCATGGCCGAGTCTTTGATCAAACGGTTACAAATTATTGTTAGATCGTTAATGATGAGAAAAAGACTCCCAATTTAAATATGGGGTCATACAAGTTTACATGTTGTGGCACTAATTCTAATAAGACCGGATACATATCATAAATACTCCCAATTAGAATTAACATCTGAACACAAAGTAGATGTATCCCATCTTCGTGTTTTTGGATGTGTGTTTTATGTCTCTATAGCACCGCTGCAAATAACAAAAATAGGATCACAAAGGAGACTAGAGATATATATTGGGTGTACATCACCAAGTATAATTTGGTATCTAGAACCAAAAACAGGTGATATGCTTACGACACGTTTTGCCGATTGTCATTTTAGTGAAGATGAATTTCCAATGTTAGGTAGAGGAACTAAAGAAGTTCCAAACGACATTACATGGTATACACCGTCGTTGTGACACATTGATCCTCCTATGAAACAACGTGAACTGCAAGTTCATAAAATTATGCATTAACAAAATATGGCAAATCAAATACCAGACTGCGTTCAACGATACAAAAAGGGTGAAAAATCATATATACCCGCTGTGAACGTTCAATAAAAATTTATTGTTCTGGAAGAACAAAACGATGGACATAGCAAATGAGCCTAAGATTCAGTTACAAAAGGGGGAAACCAATATGATCAAAGGATAAGAATCCCCGAAAGAAAAAGAATTGGAAGAAATAAATAAAAATGGTCCACAAGAACCAAATTATATAAAGAAAAATCTTGAAGATGAAAATAAAGGAAACATGAGATTTCCATCAATTATGCCCAAAACGAAAATATTTGGTTTAAAAATAAAATAGAAAATGATGATGGAATTTTCTCATTTTTTTGTATAAAAAAGTGATGATCCAAATGCAAAGTCCATATTCGAATACCAGAAAAGATATGATTGGGAGAAATGGAAAATGGCCATGACAACTAAATTGAACTCCCTCACTAAAAGAACTTTTTTTTGATATATTGTCATAATGCATGAACATGTAAAACTCGTTAGGTATAAATGGATCTTTGTTCGACAAAGATATGAGAAAAATGAGGTAACAAGATATAAAACTCGACTTGTTGCCCAAGGTTTTTCTCAAAGACCGCAAATTGATTATGAAGAAACATATTCTCCGGTAATGGATGCAATTACCTTCAAATCTATGATGAGCTTAGCAACATCTAAAAATCTAGAAATGCATCTAATGAATATTGTGACAACTTATTTATATGGATCACTTGATAATGAAATATATATATATGAAAATCCGAGAAGGATTAAAGATACCTAAAACATTGAACTCAAAATCTAAACAAATTTTTTCAGCCAAACTACAACAATCACTTTACAAATTAAAACAATTCGAATGCATGTGGTATAATCGCTTAAGTGAATATTTTTTGAGTAAAGGACATAACAACAATGCTATATTTCCTTGCATATTTATTAAGAAATCTATCTGGGTTTGTAATCGTTGTTGTATATGTCGATGACTTGAACATAATCAGAACCCCAAAAGAAATTGATGAGACAATAACTCATATGAAGAAAGATTTTGAAATGAACGATGTTGGATTGACAAAATTTTGTCTTACAGTCCAGATCGAGCATCTTTGGAATGAAATTTTCGTACATCAATTAAATTATACGAAAAAGATCTTAAAACACTTTTATATGGATAAATCTACTCATTTGAGTACTTTAATGGTCAATAGATCATTGAATATTGATAAAGATCAATTCCGACATTGTGAAGATAACGAAGAGGTATTAGGTCCTAAAGTACCTTATATGAGCGCTATTGGTGGGTTCATGTATCTTGCAAATTGAACTAGACCATACATAGTATTCGCTACAAATCTGCTTGCAAGATATAGTTCATCACCCACGCGCATACATTGAAATTGAATAAAACATATATTTAGTTATTTTCGGGGAACAACTGACTTAAGATTATTTTATAATAGAAATTATAGTGTCGATCTAGTTGGTTTTGCAGATGCAGGTTATTTATCAAACCCACATAAGCCCGATCGCAAACCAGATATGTTTTCACAATAGAATGCACTCTAATTTCTTGGCGTTCCCTAAAGCAGACTCTAGTTGCTACCTCCTCAAATCATGCAGAAACAATTGCACTTCACAAAGCATATAAAGAATACGTGTGGCTCAGGTCCATAACTCAATAAAGGGCCAACAAAATTGTTTGAAGACAATGGCGCTTGTGTCGTCCAAATCAAAGAAAGTTATATTAAGAGCGACCGAATAAAGCATATCCCCCAAGATTTTTTTCTTATACACGAGAACTTGAGAAGAGTCAAGAAGTGGATATTCAATATATGCGATCAACAAACAATGCAACATATATGTTCACAAAAGCGTTTCCCATTACAACATTAGAAAACATGTTCACAATATCGAAATGCTTCAATTACGAAACTTATGATATCCATCTTTCGAGGGAAAGATAACATCACTCTATTTTTTTATTTTGTCATAGTTTTTGTCCACTAAATTTTTCCATAACAAATTTTTTGATAAAAGTATACTTAGTTTAACGATAAATAATTAAAATTTTTTATTATTAATATATAGGTAATAATTACCTATATTATAAATATAATTATCGTATAAAATATATCATCTCATGTCCACCGCCTTTACAATACACAAAAAAGTAAAAAAAAAAATCTCCACAGGGTTCTCTCTTTCTAGTTTCTGTATACATTATATAATAATATAATATATATATATATATATATACATAGTCATTGTATAACAAAAGCTCATTTTTGACTTTTTTTTTTTCTCAATCAAAAAAGGAATATCTCTAAAGTAAAATGAAGAAACAATTGGTAGTTGTTATATTCGCTGTTTTCTTGGATGCTACGCGAGTTGAAGCCATAAGGCCTTTCCCAGAGACCGTCGATGAGATCCGACTTCTGTTTCAGGCTGGCTAGAGGTCCGGTTCGTGGCTCTGGTCCTAACGGTTGCAGCAATATTCAGAGTGGTTCGGGCAAATGCCATAGCTGAGATTTCGTCTCAATAATTCATCATCTTCTTCGTTCTTTTATCACATTACATATACGTAATTATACGTAATTACACGATAGCTTTAGAGTTCGATTCCTGTAATTGAATTGTAATCAACGAAAACTCAATTTAAACATGTTATTTTTATTTACAGATGTTCACTAGTTGGTCAAGAAAATTGTATCATTAGAAACAAATGTAACAATCAGAAGAATTTTCATTCTATAAGAAAAATAAAACGACTTTATTGGACTTTTTCTCTTAATTAGAGTAATTCAAGTATTTGACTTATCTTGAAAAATCAGATAACACAGCAACACATGCGCTTTATATACAGCGTCTAAAAGCAAAAACCGTTCCCAATTAACCGTTTCTCGCCGGAGGTATTTCCCATCCGACATCTCTTCCTGATGACGGCGTTACTGAAAGTCAGACCTTGACGGCAATAAATATAACGTAACTAATGAATCACATGTTTTGGCTTGGGATTTACGTGCACCAGATACCAACGTTCCTGTGAAAACAAAACCTGTATTTGTGTTTAAATCTTGGGATAACTAGCTTAGACGATAACACAATAAACCTGAATCAGATACCAACGACATTTGGTGCACCTTAGACGATAACACAATGAAAATTCTGTGAAAACAAAACCTGTACTGGTATTTAAAACTCGAGATAACTAGCTTTTCCGGCAACAGTAAGTTAATGCTTAGATTAGACGGTAACACAATGAAAATTCTGTGAAAACAAAACCTCTACTGGTGTCTAAAACTTGGGATAACTAGCTTTTCCGGCATCAGTAAGTTAATGCTTAGACGATAACAGAATGAGCCAGAATCAGATGCGTTTTTCAAATGAAGTGATGCAAAGGCCGAATAATGGCATTCTGTTGCCATTTACGAGAGCTAGAAACAGAGCATGTAACGTGTGTTTACCTATGTGAAACTGCCTATGTTCTGTAGCCAAGCATCAAATGCTTGTAATAACGACCCCGGATAATTCTTTGCCACCAATATTTGGTTGAGCTCTGGTAACTCATCTGCATTCGCTCTTGTATGAGCCTGTAATGCGAATTATGCACATACGTGAGAACTAGAAAAAGCAAAGACTTGAACGAGCAGATCTATAGGATAGGGTTGCTAACCATCTAACAAGACATCTTTTAATGGCTTGAGATATAGGACGGAAAAAAGACGGATCTCGCTGAGTATACAGTATTCCAACCTAGAACAGAAAATCAAACCTTTCTAGTTAATATTGTCTCAAAGTTAGTGTCTACTGATTGTGTAAAGACAGGACTTATTACCTCAACCAATGCCATAGCACAAGGGTCTTCGAAGATCTCAAGGCTATAGTCACCCAAATAATTTACCTACATATCCATTGATGCGTATACATTATAACTGATGCTATACTCATTGGCTTCATTTCTAATAAGGTAAAACTAAACAAACTTTGGCATTATTTTCATTAAGGGTCTAGAAGAGTAGGTACCGCGAATTCTGTTTTGACCAGAGCTTGGACAAAATCCATCAGCTGAATTTTAGCCCATTCAGAGTTCAGAGTAGGATCCTGAGTACGCGGAGGATGCCTCCATGCAGCACCAAAACGTAACTTTTCATCTGGAATGTTTCCCTTTCGTGCATCATTGGCATATCGTTGTAGGCGCAACAAAGCCTTCTCCATTGCAGGATTAACCACAGCAACCTATGTAAGAAAGGAAAGATAAGCATATCAAAACAAACTAATGATGACTTTCAGGTGTATTTCGAAAGTAATTGTAAGCAATCGTTTAATTGAGCCTACTTGTAAATATGCCAAGTATGCATCCATAATATCTTCAATTGAACCTGCTTTACTCCCCATCAAACTGATAAAATACCGGCTTCGGTCAAACATTTGAAATATGAAAATAAGGTTCTGACGCATTTTGAGGACGCAGAAACCCATGGAGGAATAAAAGGATACAAAAGAACAGGGAACTGTTACCTTTGGTAATGATTACTTTGCTTAAGCGCATAAAGCTCAAATAGATGCCGAGAATTGGAACCAAGAACATCAGCAATGATAGTCCACTACAATTCCAACATAATGTTAAAACTCTAGTACTACTATACACAACAATCAATAAAATATAACCAGTACAGCAGAAAAAGTCATTCAGCCTTCCTGGTTTGATAATTAGGTAATAGAGTTGCCACACTAGTTTTCAATTTATTGGTTTTATTAAACAAGCAGTGTCATTACCTACAGCATTTTTCTCACCTCCGAAGCACTGAACTAATCAGGAACCATGTGTAATTGGGCTTCTTGAGGCGTCCATCCATATGTCTACAAATAGAATAAAGCCAAATTGCAATAAAAGGTCAAATGCAGGAACTCTCAAGCCAGAAAATTCTATATCGAAAATGAAGTAGAGACAGGGAATTTCTACATTATCTACCAACGATGCACACACAAATGCATACAGAATTCATAGTTTAGTTAGGTATATTTGTGTAGCGTTAATACCTCACGAGAGATGAAAATGTCAGGAAACCCGAAGTCAACAAAGGCTTGGTATGAGTAGTAGCTGTCATGATTCAGATTACTAGCCATCAGAGAAAATGATAAAATATAGTTTGAAAATATAAGGTATAGCTAAGAGTCAAATTCAGAATGGAAAATAACTGAATCTCTGTAACTAAGTGACATACAACAAAGTGCTACAAGTTCAAATTCAGTTTCCCATCTAGTGTATTGAGAAAATGAAACATAAAAACGTTTAGAGTAGGAGACTAAACAATTATCATATAGTAGCAGCTTTCACTTATAAAACCCAAATTAGCAATCAAAATACAGGACCAACCTATCCGAAGTCACAAATACGACAGGCAGACAACGGTCATTTGCACCTAAGGCTATTATTCTCCATACAAGATTGTCATGGTATGTTGGTGCTGAGACTGTTGAATCATCTGTCTGGGCAGCACTCTTCAAGATTTCAATGTTGTTTAAGACCAGCTTAGGCTGCCAAGTGAAAGAAGAAGCAAAGAAAAACAAAACTAAGGCAAATCACTTACGCAGAAAGTAACATATATCCTTAAAAGATGTTTTCAAATGATATACCCACTGTTTAACTACTCATACGACAAAGGATTTAATGATCTTAGAAAAATAGATAATTAACACTTATACATCCCATTACCTGGAAGAAACCAATCTCTGCAGCTTGTGACAACAACTCGAGCAGTAGCAAAGGCCAGTCAGTACATGAATCTGCTAATGTTCTCGAAAACCCATTAGTTCGATTTAGATGGGCAATGGCATTGGCTTTCCAATTCTGGTGCACCTTTATCACTTCTTTAGCCAATCTTAACGCAAAGGCAGTCTCTCTATAATAGGAAGCCTCCTCCACAGACAAGCTAGTACCTTTCTCTTCCAATTCGAGCAACCCGTCAATCTCATCGTCATTTTTTCGAACAGATAGCGCATACACCGCCCGTTCCCAGAGAAATGAAATTGAGACTTTCTCCGGAACGGCGACGTTATAGCCCTGAAGTATACGGCGAAGTACAGTATTAAGACCGTACCATTTGTTCATAGTAGTGAAAATCTGCTGCGAGCCTATACTCCCTAGTTTGATAGCTTTGTGGCTCATAGATTCAAGACAATTCTCGAGCTGGATTTTGCAATTAGACAACAATGGTGGGTCAACACTGGTCCAAGACGTCCATGGATATGATTGGTGGTGATCCGGATGGTGTTCCGTTACCGATTGCGCAAAATCTACATAGCCAGCGAGATGAGGCCCTTTGTTCCAATCTCCGAGAAGACCTAAAAGAACGAGATCGGAACAACTGAAAGCTTTGATCTTGTTGAATACAAATTTTGGAAATTAAGAAAATTAGAAGGGGAGATTATACGATTAAAAATTAGGGTGGTTTTGCCGACGCCACGAGGACCATGGAGGATAAGCGGCTGAGGAACACGGTGACGTTGGACATGATTGTTGAGAACAGTTTCTAGAAGCGGCCTTGGAATTATCTTCCAAGGTTTATTCACCATTTCTCTGCTTTCTCCTCCTCCTTCTTCTTTCCTTGAACTGTGAAGTGGGGTTTTAGTGACACTCCCACATCTCGGGAAAATGTTCAGTCACATTATCTGAGGGTTTAAGCGTTTAACGATCTCGCCAACGAAGAACACAATTCAACCGAACCAATCTGAACCGGATTATGCAATTTGAACACGGTTTAGTTTCTTCTTCGTGTTTTTAACTTTTTATTCCCGGCGGTTGAGTCTCTTAAATTCAGTTCCTTAAAACCGGATACGAATAATATTGAGAGTTAAAAACCAAATAGACATAACCGGAACCTGCAAACTGATTACTTTTTGGATCACTTGAGATATTTATAGTAAGAAGTGAATAAGACGAAACCAAAAACTTTATTGTTAAAATGGTATATTCTGCTGGTTAATCAACCAAAACTACACAAATTTGTAAATGAACTTACAAAATAGTTAATAAATTCCTATAACTTATGTAAAACAATGATATTAAATTCAGACATATGTTACAAACTTACAATAACCGTTGAGCACAACGCAGAGCCAAAAATTTTGTTTATGAGTGTCAAAACTATATTTTTCAAAAAATATATAATTATAATATGTCGTTATAAATATATATTAAGTTCATTCATATTTTCAAACAGGTAGTCCAATTAGTCTATCTTTGATTTAGGTAGACATGAATGGGTGAGTTTAAATCTCATGTCACTTTGAATAAATTGGAGTTAATCATGTAATTGATGGGGTCAAATTTTTAATTTAAAGGGATCGATTTTGTTTTAAAAGTCAATTTTGTCTCCGCCAGTGGTTGAACATCATTTCTTGTAATGAAAACATAATAAAATATTATACACATTGGGATCAAGTTTCACGTGAGGTCTCATTCATGACATGAACCCGAACCATGTAGGATACGAGAGCGACCATTAGAGCAACTCCAACATGAACAGAAAACGACATAATTTAATGTTCGATGAATAATTTGACACTAAATTTAGCGTCATATTATTCCCAAATGGCAATAAAATATAATTATTTTATTTCTTGATTCTTTTACTATTCACAACTTTCAAAACGAGAAACAATTATTTAATTGTTGATTTACTTATTAATTTGGTTGATGAAAAGAACCAGACATGAGAACAGTGACGGTGAAGAGATGATGATGGTGAGAGAAGACGTTGATGATGAAGAGATGATGGTGATAAATATATAATGGTGGTGAGGAGATAATGGTTGTGAGGAGATGATCATGGTACGTGGATGAAGAAGTGAGAAGATGATGATGGTAAGACAAACGCTGAAAAGATGATGATGATTCTAGATTTTGTATTTTATGGTTTAAATTTTCAAAACATAATTTGTAAAGAGTTATTGATGTCTCAGGCTTTGTAAATGAGATTTGTTGTTCATGTGTTTGGTGCATGTAGCTCTTATAATGTTTCTGGCTTCAAATGTAAAGTAGAGCCACTTAAAAAGCTACAGAGAGCCATTTTTGGTAGAATTTAGAAGAAAAACTAGAGATTTAGTTAACCAAATATAATACAGAAATGGATCTGGATTAGTTAACAAAGTATAATATTAAAATATTAAACAAAATTTAATCTAATATATTAAACCAACCATACTAATTACAAAAAAAATAAATCAAATACATTAAACCAAACATTATGTATATAAAACCATATCTAGTGAAACCAAAAATAGTATTAGATAAAAACTAGACAAACATACAAAGTAAATTTAATATCGAGGAAAACTATTTCCAATTTCGTTAAACAAATTATAGTATTGGAAAGCTCTTGTGGGTCATTTTCTGGTATTTGGTCTTTATTTTGAGTTTATTGTCTTTCAAGGTGTTCTCCTTCGACTTAATCATTTTGGTAATGAGATGTTCGATATTGATATCCATGATATTGGCTTCTAGAACCTTCTCCGTATTTTTCATATTGGTTTGCTGGTACACTACTCTACTCAGAATAATAGCCCTTTGAATTTTAATATACGAACGACACATTAGATCAGATATAGAACTCAAATCCGTAAACTACTTTATTATCTTTTCTCATTCTTCGTACATCAACCTTTTTTTCTTAGCAAGTGAAATACATAAATAAATATATAACAAATACAAATAATCCTATATATATACTTACAATGTCTTGCTTCAAGCACCACTAGAATTTTTATTTTCAATCTCGTTAAAGCAGTCCCTCAACTTGGATACTGCAGTAAGGATTCTTATTCTTCTAATATAAGATGAATTTCAACTATGGTGGTTCATCTCATACTTCTCTTTAGAATAATGATTATGACGACGCTATACAAAATCAAGTAGTAGCTTAAATTACTGCCAACAACAATTTTTCCGTCACTCAAAACCTTTTCAACTTAGAAGGTTCCCATGGTGGAACCATTCCCAATCATATAGTTATCAATCATGACCGGGAAATGTTTCACGTAATCTTTTCAATGATTATTTTGCAAATAATCTTTTGTTTCTTGGGACGATGTTCCAACGTAGATTGCAAATGAGTCGTCCTTTGTTTCTACGAATTTATGAAGCTATACAAGGACATGGCATTTACTTTGTCTAGCAAATAGATGATGTGGAAAGACATGGGTTGTCTGGCTTACAAAATATAACTGATGTATTTCGGATGTTAGCGTATGGCGTACCAGCGGGTTCAACAGATGAGTATATCAAAATAAGAGAGTCTACATCTATCAAATCGAGGATTTCCACATTGGTTAAAGTCGAAGATTTCCAGGTATGTTGGGTAGTTTAGACTGTATGCATTGGAAGTGGAAAATCTGTCTAACAACTTGGGGAGGACAATACACTGGTTGTAATGGATCTCCTACTATATTTTGGAGGCAGTAGCTGATTCTGATCTTTGGATTTAGCATGCATTTTTTGGTCTACCGGGATCCAACAATGATATTAATGTGTTGGAAGCATCTCATCTTTTTGGTAATCTTGTTGAAGGAATTGCTCCATCCACTTATTATGTTATTAATGGGAAAACTATTATATGAGTTATTATCTAGCTAATGGTATATATCCAAATTGGTTCATTCTTGTTCAAACAATTCATGATCCATGTGGTATCAAAAGAAAATTGTTTACAAAGAAGCAAGAAGCATGCAGAAAAGATATGGAACATGCAGTTGGAGTATTGCAATCAACATTTGCAATTGTTGCTGGACCATCATGCTTTTAGAATAAACATATGCTACATGACATCATGTATTATAATGTATAATATGATCATAGAGGATGAATGTGATGTGTATGTAGCAATTAAAGAACAAGTCGAATTTCCAACAATAGAAGTTGAGATGATGGGTGGTGATGATACTCGGTTTCAAGAATTCTTAGTTCGTCATAAGAAAATCATAAACTAAGAAGCTCATGTCGAACTTTAAAATGAATTAATTGAACACTTTTGGTTTGAATATATAAATTCTGAAAATTAGTATCAAATTTGGTGTTAATTTTACATCAAATATTGTGTTACGGTTGGAGATGACTTTAACAGCAGAACCTGGGATCAAACCCTATGCAACGACATGAACACGAAACGGATATCATTATCGTTTGTGTTTCGTAACAGCCTCGTAGTTCCTACTTGTTTGATGCCAAACAAAATAGAGAAAAAGACAAACAAAAGCACTACAAAAATCACTTGTTTTGTCTCTCGAGAACATTTAAAAACAAAAATCAAGTTGTGTATGAACACTTTATGTCGCACTGAGTGATATGATAATATGAAAATTATATAAAGAGGGGTAAGGTTTTAGTTTCTGGGTTCTTGCTCAGAAAAATAACCATTTGAACTGAAAATATGATCAAACAAGTTAACATGATAACAAAGATTTTTGTCTTGGACCCAAAATTTATTAAAATTTGGTTAAAAAGAAGACCGTACTGTTATTCCGATAAGTTTATTAGAATTGCTTCTTCAATTTTTCAGGCTATATAACTTTGATACAAACTTCTAACGTTTTTTAACGGTCACATAAATTATATATTTTTTCAATATAAGATTAGGTTTAGAGTTTTTATCAACCATTGTTCATTTGTTATTGCATATATTAATCAATTTACACAATCACAATGTCGAATAGATTGGTGCATTTCATCAGATCTAAGGTTTTTAATCTGAATCAATGGAGGTGGGAAACCAATAACGAAGAACTGCTTTTCACTTTCAACCTACAAAGCATTGGATTAACGGTATTATCTTCATAATTCATCTCTTTCAAAAAACTTTAGTTTTTTATTTGCATAGCCCACCCTCTTAAACAAATCTTACGACCTTATAGTTAAAACCAAACATATTCTCTCGTTCTTTAACTTGATTTTCCCCAAACAAAAATCACTATAATTTTGAGGCCCTTTTTATGATCAATAGCTGTTTTTAGATCCTTATTCATTTAAATTTTTAAACTCGTGTTTATTTAAGGTTTTAAACTTGTATTCATAAAAGTTTTTAGATCTATGCTCATTTAGATTTGTAAACATGTGTTCATTTAGACAAACATAAGTCATGTGTTTATTTAGAAATTTAAAATTGTATTTAAAAGTTATTGTAGTTCATTAATTTTTAATAATTCTTTTGTTTTACAAAGATAAATATTATGGTACAAATATTAATTCAAGAAGTTAGATATTTTATATTTATAATGCATATTTGACAAAACAAAGTTTTGTTTTGCCTTTGTTTATGGTTTTTTTGCCTCTTCTTATTTTTTATTTTTTGCAATGATTGAGGTAAAATGTTATTTTACAATTCATTTGTGTAAAGCTCAAAACATCTATTAACTCGAACCCAGTAGACAAATATATACCTTTTTAAAATTAATATATTTTAAATATATACATTTAAAATATAGTGTAAATAACAATTATTTTTTGTCTTTTTTAACTTCAACTCTTTAGAGATTTTCTCTATATCCTAAATTTTGAGGTACATAATTTTTATCATTATTATATATTATTAATTAAATCTATATAATTTATTTTAAAATTTAGATTTTTTATTAATACATATCATACCATCATAAGATGATATAAAAATAAGAAGTTTGTATATAAAATTTTATTTATTATTTTATGTATATTATTTATTATTTTATG